>JAABOM020083099.1:0-31274 GCA_011800125.2 Solanum clarkiae | reverse complement strand
ATTAATTAAATTATATAAGATCAAATATATATATTTTTTGCATATTCAAGTTTTATGGATTTAACTCAAATACTAACTCATATTTTTTGTATTCACAAAGCTTTGTAAGTCAAATCTATAATGCTTGAATATGAGAAAAAATAAAATATATGATGTTATTTAATTTAATAGATTATTTTAAAAAGAAAACTGACACACGTTCCTTAGTTATTTTTCAAAAAAAAAAATATATCATTTTTAAAAAAATTGTCTGTTAATTCTTGAATTTTTTTTTTTTTTGAAAACTAACGGACAAATTTAGATATTAAAATAAAAAAATAAAAATAAAACAAATATAAAAATAAAAAAATTATAATATTCTTAATTGTGTTTAAATGACACAAAAAAATAGAGTTGAAAAGTTAAAATGAAATAAAGGTAACATAAAATGTCAAAATAAAAGGAAAGTCAAGTTAGAGAGCTTATTTATTTATTTTTAATTGTGTTTTGTGTCATGTCATGGCATGTGAGGTACATACTCCCCCATTTCGTTAATTCCTTGGATGTAAGTGCTAAAATAGAATATATAAATTGGAGTTACAGGGTTAAAATGGAACAAGATTGTGTTGGAGTGCCAAAATAAAATTTAGAAACAAATTTAAGGGTCAACATATGTGTTTGGCCAACTAAAAAGAAAAGTAGGTCATTCTTTTTTTAAACAGAAGGAGTATATGACTTCTCTAACATTTTTGGCACAATACAATGAAACAATGCAATACAGTGAAACAAGCAAATCAACTATAAATATTTTGATACAAAATAAGAAAGATAATGAGAAATTGCATCACAATGAGCAAGTGCAGCACAAAGACTACACTTATGTGTTACAACTAAAACATAATATGAAATTTCTTATGTTAATCAGATTGCAGATGTTTACAAACTTGCAAAAGTTACAATTACCAACTATAATTAAAATCAAGCAGTCCAACAAGAACTCTATAATATAACGACTAAATCAATAGGAAGTTTACAAAATATTTGTTGAGTAGCTGAGTTTAACAATATGCAATATTTGATCTTACATACATTCTAATTTACTTACTTAAATGGAAGGCTTATACATCAGAAACAAGCAACTATATGATTTAGGAGTACTGCTAGTGTCTGGTAAATGTAGAGTTACTAATATTTAGTATTTGTGCGGGGATGAAACAAGTAAGTACTATAGTCTCAATGGGGTTATCGATTTACCCAATAGTCCAATATTAAAAACTAAAGTCAAACCGATAAATTAAATAATTCTTTTATTAAATATTAAAAATTCTAAAAACTGATAACCCAATAGTAATAATTAATAATATTATTTTTCTATTCGATTTATCGATAGATTTAGTTTTTTCACACTTACTTGATATTGCCAAGAAAATTCTAGTTGTGGAGACTCTTCCCTTTTTTTAACCAAAAGCCATTTTTGGTTACACTTTTCTTTATGGTGATATTGTATATTACATTTATGTTACTGCGACAACAACATTCTTGCTTATATAAGAGATAACAAACATTAATACCTGAAATCAAAGATGAAAATCGCATATGCTTAAGCATTTATAAGCAATGACATGAAGATAAGATAGAAAACTAAGGGGAAACAGGGCTAAGGGCTACAAGCTTAAACTATAATGAATTAAAAGAACTGGATAAATCATAGCATATGTATCCAACAATGCCTCTAACATAAGCTTGGCGGGGGCTCTGACATGTTCAAGATCACCCTCAAAATACAATCATAACAAAAGGAATTATACAACTGAAAACTAAATTATCTTAATATATCAAACTAAAAATACCACTAGGATATCATTCCTGAACTAAAGGACTTACCAGCTTCCGCTACAATACTTTGATGCTAGCCATGTAGAAAATATCGAGGAGCATCAGTCTCTACATGATTGAATCATGTAGGCATAGAAGTATGCATCAGTACTTTAAATGCACTGGTATGTAGGTATCCAATGCATGACATGTAAATAGTAATAAAATGATTCATGCTAAATATGATATTAATATCATACATTTACAAGGGCATTTATAAGTCATAATCGAGCCAATATCATTTAAACATAAAGAGGTAACTTTAGAAAGAGCTTAGTAGGATACATGGATGAACGTAGTTGTAAATAAGGAAATCATATAAACTTGAAATATATATGAAATATAGAGATTTAAATCATATACCATAAAAAAAACATCTTCGAAGTATGAGGAGAACATATATACAGGTGATCACTTAACTCATTACTGTAGCAATAGAACATGAGATAATGCATATAAGAAATAAAGAACGTAAACTTACTTGAATGCACGGTGAGACACATAGACTTGGGTTAGTGAGAAAACACATGCCGTTATGAACAATTAAAATATTAGTATCTTTGGGTGAATAATACATCACTTTACTTCAAAGACTATTTTATTATGAAAGAAGCATTAGTAATCATAATAGAGGCCACTTTACATACTTGAAGACATAGTCATATACTTTTAAGAGAAATACCATTTGAACTTGTGAAATAATGAGTCATAGGAACCTTAAATCTCCTTTGGATATAATATGAAAGAGCCATTATAAATTATCATAAGAGGACATATTGGGGACATGAGGAGAACATGAACATATGTGAGAGAACCCTTTAACCGTGATAAACCATGTGAGCTAATCCATGGAGTCCCTATGTTTCTTCTACGCCAAATAATGGGGGAGATCACTTGCCAAGATGACCTCCTAAAATACCAAATTGGATCCACTAAAGCCTTGCTATTGAGCAACATCTACTATCGGTTGGTCTAGGAATCAATCTCTACTAGTGGGTGACTCTTATTCTCTGTGGTGGCATGTAGTTATCGGACAATGAGATTCTACTAATTGTCTCATGTCTTTTCTAACGGGGAGCTTCTGCATTCATCCTGAGGTCAACTCGGTGCTAAGTAAATTCTTATGGAATAATCATAAGCATGAATCATAAAGTCATTTACTATGGACGTATATACTAACCCATCCAATAAGAATTTAGAATATTTATCATCATCACAAGGATAGCTCTTAAATCTTGTCTATGCCTCTACTAGCGGGCTAGCATCATAATCTTGTCTTTGCCTCTACTATCGGCTCATCACTTCATATCCCTCTACTAATAGGACATCATAGTCTCATAATCATAACTAGTTGGGGACTCATATTTCTTTCTTTCATTCATTCTTGACTCCAATCAATCAAGTCCCAAATAACATATAGAAAAGATTATAGTCATGACATGTATAAACTTGTGAATCATAATATCATAAAGAAGACTTTCAGTAATACATAGCTTTCATATAACTTCAATATATTTCATAGTATTCTCGCAAAGGCATGACATAAATAATGATTCTTAACATATAAAGCCTTCATATCCTTAGATAGCATGGATTGAGACCTTCTTTCTTTCATAATATATTCTTTCATATAGCTTAGATTCAAAACATGAAATGTTTATGCTTACAGACTAGTAAACATGAAGTTCATAGATATCATGCATACATAAATAGGATGTAATTATTTAAAATCATTCAAATTAATCAAACATGATCCTTGTAAAACCCCCATTAGAAAATCATGAATTTCAATTCAATATACATCACAGGTCATAACATAATACTAATATACTTCATATAACTAAGAATGCATCACAGACTATATGATTAAATCAACCTTGCAAAACTTCACAACATGCACTAACCTTGAACTCAAAATAGAATTGGGAACTTGAGCGTTGTGAAGGAAAGGGCTTCATAAATCAAACCCACATATCTTAGCTGGAGATCTTTGGATGAAATCATGAGCTTGGATAAAGGAATCCCAAAGCCCTAGATTTCGCCTTCAATGGGGGACCTTGGGAGGTTGAGAGTATTTGAGATTTAGGTTTTAGGAGTTTTGGCTTAAGAATAGGGTTATTTGGGGGAGTATTAAACTAACATAGGGCATGTAAGAAGCCAAAATGATGTGGTGTTGGGCTTAGGAAGTGAGGAATGGATGAAAACACCCTTTTTAAAACTAGTCAGATTGATCCTCCGAAAGCCCTTTTATAGGCCATAAGTCAATCCACAACCCATAGTGTGGGTCGTATGTGCAGCCAACATGACAATGCTTCACTAAAATGGGCATAACTAGGGGTAGGCATGGTATGGTATGGTATAGTATTTTTAAAAATTTGGTATGGTAATTTGAACTTTTGGTATCTAAAAATACAGTACCATTACCATGCCAAATTAGCTCGATATAGTTCGGTATTTCTAATTTCAGTTCGATATTTTATGATATGGTTGTTCGGTAACTATAATTAATTTGGCTTTGAATTAATATATTCATATAATAAAGAAGTATAATTTTAATAATATTAGAAATGTCTCAAGCTAATCATTTAAGTGATCAAACACTATATGTTTTCAAGTTGTTGACAATGAATAATACAAAAGCTATATCAATGCTTTCAAATTTATTTTTCTCAAAATTTTCTTCAACATGGTCAATAATGGGAGTGTTAGCTGACTGCCAAGGCTCTTTAAGAAGCTCTATATATATATATATATATATTATATTTCGGTATGGTATACAATATTTCGATATTTATCTTTTAAATACCAAATACCTTTTCGAATACAAAAAAAAAAATTATAAGTCATACCAAATACCATATGAAATACCGTAATTACCATACCACGGTATAAAAAAATTCGATGTCAATATGGTATTCGGTATATACCATACCATGTCCACCCCTAAGCGTAACATTTTAGTTCAAATTCTGAATGAGGTGAAATCAGTGGCATTGGAAATATAATTCAAAGAGCTTTCATTTGGTAGATCGTCTAGTACCTGATTCGTTATGTGCTAAGATATATAATTATTTAAAGTAGACATATACACAAAATCATGCTAGAACTTAGGCAACTGAAATAGTTTGCATTTGACTTGATGGGAGAGGGGCTTGGCATTGCATGGGGGGTCATCGAGGGGCTAGACAAGGTTGTTAAGGGTTTAAGGGAATATGAAAAGTTTGAAATACCCTTAATGAATCCGACATCAAACCATGAGAGCCCAGTTTATCAGTCATACAAAGAAGCGCGGCCTATACTGTTGTTCGTAAGCAAAGATGCAGAAACCATTATTTTTATCCCCAAAATCACATATTATCTCACGAGCCATATATGGAGTTACAGGTCATGATTGGACTGGTAGAGTTCTTACACACTGATCCATTTTTCTCATTATCTTGGTCCCTATCCACAAGGCATTCCACGGGTTGTATAATGATTTACGAGCTGTGTTGTTGGCTCGTAGATCACTTTCCTGAAACTCCAATTTCCTTCAAGTCAAGGCCCTTAATCTACGAACCTAACTATGGGCTATAACTGCTTCTACGGCCTATAAGTTTCCCTCTTCCAATGACTCCAAGTCATTTTTCAAGCCAACTTTTTCACACTTTTTGGCTCCTAAACTGGGATCGTTATACGCTCATTTTAAATCCATTTTTTGTAAAGGTTTGCATTGTTAGTTTACTAAAACGTTAAGGAACATTTTCATGCAAAAATGTTCAGATTTCAACCTCATTTTCTTGTATTGAATTTTTGGACAATTTTACCATTTTCCTTCAAATTTTATGATTTTGGTGTCTTTATCTTTGAAATTTCATTTTGAATCACTATATGACTTGATTATGGCATTTTGAATTATAATCCAAAGAGGAATGCTTCGACAATAGAGTGGTCTTGATTTTTTGGCTAAGGAAAATGAATTTCTAACTCGTAATTCAGTGTGTTGAAGCCTATGCTTCTTGCTTAAGTGTTGGGGAGTAATGAAAATTCAGTATTAGGTAAATTGATCACGAAATAACTTAATAAAGATGATGGAGTGACAAAAAGGCTATATTATAATGTTCAAAAACTTGACTCATGGTTTGTTATATGATTTTTTGTGGTGCTTGAATATTTGAGTAATCATGGTTGATGTTGTTTCCCCTTGTAATTGAGATAATTGATTGATTTTGTGATTCCTACGATTGAGGGTTACATATTTCTTAATTAGACTTAAGTGTTCATTAATGAATTGTGCCACTATGGAAAGTGATTATTGTTGCATTAGGAGTGCAGTATTAAAATGAATGTTGTGTGAGCTTGATATTGTGGTGGAAATTATTCACGAACACTTGAGGGAACATTGACTCTTGATGAATAGTCTTAAATGATAATGGTAATTGGACTATCAAAAACTCAAGAAATGATATGGTAATATTTATTAATAACTCGCAATATGGTGATTCTGTAGTTAAATAATGGTGATATTAATTTGACGTGATTATTGAATGTATGAATTTTTTAGACTCTTTACATACTCTCATGCTTACTTGAATTCTGCTTATTGTGTGCATATAAACATTATTGAGTTTCACTATTGATGAAAACCCAAAGAAAAATGGGTTTGGCTAGAAATGAAAGATAAAAGCTGAAGAAAAATGGGTCTGACCAGAAATGAAAGATAAAAGCCAAAGAGAAATGGTTCCGGCTAGAAATGAAAGACGAATGCCAAAGAAAAATAATTTCTGTGGATACATGGCATATGTGAGGCCCCTTTGTGTTTCAGTCTGAGGTGATCAGTGGATGTGTACATTAGGATAGACATGCATTACGAGTACTTGACAATGCATCATATTATTTGCACCTCATCACCTCCCATCTTATCTCACTCTTAGCCTTTGGATATCTTTGTAAAGTATGATATGATGATAAATTTTGTACTTATAAATTGGTGAATACTATTTGTCTTATGATGTATACCTGTATTGTGAATATGTATATTACATATGCTAGCCTTCCTGCATGCAGGGTTGTTGTTGCAGAGGTATGTGATTGGGATGATAGGAGTACATCGTGTTCTTTATTGCTTTACTTAGGGCTTAGAATTCATTTACTCGGTACCATGTTGTTAGGTACTAACCACTTGATTCTTCACTTTTGTAGGTATTGAGCCCGACCTCATGATCTCCTTATTCCTCATTTTAGACTGAGTTTTGAAATAGTCTGAGAGGTAACAACTAGTTCTTATTAGAGGACCCTTCAAACTTTTATTTATTTACTCTTATTATTCTATTTGAGAATTAAAGACATTGAGACTTGCATATATTTTCTTTTGAATTCAGTTGTTGTAGAGATTTGTACATGTGACACCGATCTTGGATTAGTTTATAAATTATGGATATCCTTCTTTATTTGCTTGCCTTTTCATACTTGGACCATACTCTCACTTATCTTCTGTATTATTTTATTATATCTTTTTTATGCTGACTTGCCTTGGTAGGTTAAAGGCAAGTGCAATCACACCTAATTTTGGGTCATGACAAGTTGGTATTAGATCTCCAGATTCTTAAGTCTCATATATGTATAAGACCAGTCTAGTAGAGTGTTGAGTATTGATGCAGGGAACTCCGTTACTTATCCTTGAAGGGCTGTGAAGACTGTTAGAAGAATTTTCTTTTACTTCTTTTAATTCAGTCATGCATGGATTCTTGTGTGAGTGCTGAGTTGTTACATGTTCTTTTGGGAGATGACTAGGACTCGAACATTAGCTTCTGATGGAGGAGGGGAGGAAATCCCCAAGATTATTACAGAGATCCTAGTCAATGGCAGAGGAAGAGGCAGAGTTAAAAGATGTCTCCTAGGATATACATTCTTTTTTAGGCTAAAATAATTATTGTCAAGATATATAACATAACTAAGGTTAGGTCAAACCCATAGTGAATATGATAGACTTAGAAGAATTCAATTGCAATTCAGGTTGATTAACCAACTTATTTCCCCAAGTAGGGGGGGTATAATAACTATTAGAAGTAATTCTAAGCTAAGACAAGTGTTAAATTAGTATAAAAAAAAACTGGGGTATTGTGTTCCTTATGATTCTTTAACTCAGTATTACTAGATAATCAAATTCTTTTTCAATGTGTAGTATACAGATTAGTAAGTTAAGTTCACCAAACCCTTTGGCCCCAGGTGAGAGGCAAATTTCGCTACGTCATTTGGTCCATCCCCACAGTATGACATTACTAACCTTTACCTATTGTCCCAGTACAACCTTCCCTTGGCCTAGTTCGGTTGATTAAGCGAGAAACTTCAATTGAATCCTGTTAATTAATCTCTTTTCCTATTCATTAATACCTTGATCTAGCCAGTAACACTAGACATCTCTAATTTTGGCCATCTTTAGAAAGCATTCAATATGAAAAAAATTAACTAATACATATATGCATACTTTTCAGGAATTACGAATTATCTGGTTTTACCTTGTTAGTTCTTCATGATTTCCACAACCCTAGTTATGGAATTAGCTACTCATGATCAGTGTAAATGCAAGAGTTATGAATTTGAAAAACATAACTAAGCACTTGCACAAGAGAATTTGTCAAGACCCAAGCCTAGGTCCTAGACGTGACACGGCGTATGGGGAACCCGAAGGGATCCCAAGCAAGCCTCTTAACATATTATTACATATCCTTCATCATAGAAGCAATAAAACACAACAAGAGATAGCAAATAGGCACAAATGGGGCTAAGGGACAACTTTCAGATCATAAACATCAAGAGTGAAGAGAGAGTCAAAGCTCATGACATAATACAAAACATGTCCAATAGCACCTCTAAACTTAGATACTTAGCGGGGGCCAAGACAATTTACCAGGATCACCCTCATAGTCAAAATATACACACAAGAAAGATAGTCTTAGAACATAGTATGAGATCATATGCATCATCTCCGAAATGGAGGACTCACCAAAGAGCTTGAGAGAGGTCATACTAGCCACATGGAGAAGGATGATCAAGTGGGGCTTCGGTTCCTACATGATGACATCATGTAGACATAGAGTATGCATTAGTACATTTGAATGTACTAAGTATGTAGGATGCAATGCAACAAGTGACAAACACCATAAGCAAAATGCATAACATAGGCAGTGGATGAGCATATAACAATATGGCATGTTTGAATGATGCTTGAAGTAAAATCATGCTTATATAGAACATAATACATGTGTAAGGAGAGATCATTATTAGTGAATATCCAAGGCCTACAACCCCTTTGGAGAGGCCAATGAGGTACGAGCCCCTCAATTGGTTGATGAGGTACAAACCCCCCAACATGGTTGTTGAGGTACAAACCTCCCAACATGGTTATCAATGTACAAACCCCTAGACATGGTTGCACGGGCCTACCACCTCTCGAGTGAGGTGATCGAGGTACAAACCCCTCAATGAGGTTACCTGGACCTACAATCCCCCGAGTGAGGCTTGGTCAATTCCCAACACTATAGAGGTAATATCATACACTTACATTCCTTTCATCATCATATAGTCATTCAACTCATAAGACATGAATTGTACCTTCAACTCCTCAAGAAAATTATAGCGGGACATTTTATCAAACACTTGATGGGTGTGTAATGCTAGTGTAAAACCATGCAATTCAAGTGAAATCATGCTAGAAAATTCAATATAAAATCATCAATAGATACTTGGTAACACCCTCAGCAATATACATCAACACCCTTCATCAAATCTCAAAATAGATCTTAGATTCATAACTCAAAACATGCTAAAACAATCATACTTTCATGAAACCCCAACATAAAGTGTAGTGAAATTCATAATAAGTAAAACCTATGAATAAGTCTACTTTAAATCATGCAATTTTAAGTAAAAGGAAGCTTTGGCATCATGGGTGAAGGGAACCCATGAAAGAAATCTACATACCTTAGCTTTGGAGAATTCTTGATGAAGATTGGAGATGGAGACTTAAAACTTGAGTGAGAACATTAAGATCCGGATGAGTTTTGGGACTTGAAATTTGGAGATGAAATATTTTCTAAGCGTTTAATAGAGTATTTGGGAATGTCTTTAATGATATAAGGGTGAAATAAGTCTAAGTATAGGTAATTTTTACGCATGAGAACACTTGGCCCAAGATCCAAAGGCCTTCGACTGACTCAATAAAATTGGAAAAAAATAAAACTGTGCGCGCCAAGGGCGCGGATTGCCACTAGAAATTACATTTTTACAATTTTTAAATTTTTCTACGGTTGCTCTTAAATTAGGGTTCGACCCATTGCCCACTCAATTTGACCCCCCGAACAAGAATATGAAGTCGAATTTTTGATATCGCGCATAAATTTTGAGTTATATGGAAATTACGATTCTGGACACTTCCGAGACACATTTTCGGGCACTTTTTTGGGGGTCGTTTCAATATCTCCCCCTTGGGAACATTCGTCCCTGAATGTCAAAGAAATGTATATGAGAAAAGTAATCATTAAGAAATCAGCCCAACAAGAATCTAACAACATACTTAAAGCACCATTTTTAAAATCTCAACATAAGTGTAAAATCATTATGAACATTTTCAATATAAACATGAATGCATGCAAATGACTTAGGGGATGGAACATGAGACATGAAACCACATAAAAGACATAGAATTAGTACCTTAGGCTTGAGTAGGATGGATGAGATAAGGGTATCACTTTTATATGTTTGCTTCCACCTCCCAAGTAGCACTTTCCACTTGTTGGTTCCTCCAAAAAACCTTAAAGGAAGCAACATCCTAGTTCCTCAACCTCTTCACTTGTCTATCCAAGATCTCTATTGGAACCTCTTCATATGTCAAGTTGTATTCCACTACCCCCACAACAAGAGGTACAATAGTATTAGGATCACCAAGCCACTTCCTCAACATAGAAACATGAAAGACAAGATGAACCAATTCCATTTCACTAGGCAATCCAACTTGTAAGCCACCTTACCAATCCTCCTCATCACCCTATAAGGACCCACATATATAGGGCTCAACTTTCCCTTTCTTACCAAAATGAACCACACCCTTCATGACACCTTCAAATAGATCCAATCACCAACCTTAAACTCAAGCTCCCTCCTTCATACATCGACATAAGACTTTTGGTGACTTTGGGTTGTTTTCAACCTTTCTCTAATCATCCTTACCTTCTCTATAGCATCCATAACCAGATCCGGACCCAACAAAGCCACCTTTCCAACCTCAAACCACCCAACCAATGATCAACAACATTTACCATAGAGAGCCTCAAAAGGAGCCATTCCAATGCTAGAATGATAGCTATTGTTATATGCAAATTCAGTTAATAGAACATGATCATCCAAACTACCCTTAAGCTCAAATACACAAGCCCTAAGCATGTCCTCAAGTGTGTGGATAGTCTTTTCATCTTGGCCATCCGTTTAAGGGTGAAAGGTCATACTAAGCTTTACCTTGGTTCTAACATCTCTTTGGAAGGACCGCCAAAAGTGTGAAGTGAATTGTGCACCACAATCCAATATGATGGACAAAGGAACCCCATCCAACCTCACCAAGTCATGAAAGTACAACTTAGCATAATCTTCATCCCCATATGTAGTCTTAACCGGTAGAAAGTGAGCCAATTTCATCATCCTATCAACCACAACCCATATGGAATTAAAACCTTTTCTCGTCTTGGGAAACCCAACTACAAAATCCATATTAATCTCTTCCCACTTCCAAGTAGGAAGCTCTATATCTTGGGTTAGGCCACCCGACCTTTGATGTTCGGCTTTGACTTGTTGGCAACTAGGGAAATCGGATACAAATTTGGCAATGTCCCTCTTCATGCCTACCCACCAATACACCTCTCTCAAATCTCTATACATCTTAGTACACTCGAGGTGAATAGAGTAAAAAGAACCATGAGTCTCATCAAGATTCTTTTCCTTCAAGACATCAACACAAGGCATAAACAACCTACCTTGGTACCTAAGGGAACCATTTTCCCGTTGGAAGAAAACCTCCAACTTGCCTCCTTCCACCAAGGCCTTCAATTCTAACAAAGCGGGGTCAAGAACTTGCGTAGCTTTCACCTCCTCAACCAATGAAGATTTATAGCCATCAACAACAACAACACCACCATTATCAACCTCATCCAACCTAACTTTCAACCTAGCCAACCGATGGACCTCCTTAGCCATCCCTTTGCCACCATCATCAACATGAGCTAGGCTACCCATAGACACCCTACCCAAAGCATCCGCCAACTCATTAGCCTTACCAGGATGATAATTTACATTCATATCATAGTCCTTAAGAAGTTCTAACCACCTCCTTTGTCTCAAGTTGAGATCTTTTTGAGTGAAGACATATTGGAAACTCTTATGATCGGTGAACACATCAACATGCACACCATAAAAATAGTGATGCCAAATTTCCAAGGCAAAGAACATGGAGGCTAACTTAAGATCATGGGTGGGATAATTCTCTTCATGCACTTTGAGTTGTCTAGAAGCATAGTCTATCACCTTACCATTTTGCATCAACACACAACCCAAACCAACTCGGGAAGCATCACAATACACAACAAATCCTTCTAGTCCTTCTGATAGTGACAATATAGGAGTGGACACAAGCTTATCTTTAATGTTTGGAAACTCCTTTCATATTCATCAGACGACACAAATTTGGCTTTCTTTTGAGTTAACTAGGTCATGGGAGAAAAAATAGAAGAATCCATTCACAAACCTCTTGTAGTAACCCGCTAAACCCAAGAAGCTCCTAATATCTGATGGGGTCAATGGCCTAGGCTAATTTCTAATCACATCCGTCTTCTTAGGGTCCACCTTAATACCATCCCCTGACACCACATGGCCTAGGAAGGCAACCTCTTTCAACAAAAACTTACATTTCTCATATTTAGTATACGATTTCTCTTCCCTCAATTTTTGCAACACTACTTTCAAATGACCTACGTGCTCATCTTCACTATGAGAATAGATCAAAATATCATCTATGAAGACCATAACAAACGAATCAAGGTATTTGAAGACCCTATTCATAAGATACATGAAGATAGTCGATGCATTGGTCAATCCGAAGGACATCACAACAAACTCATAATACCCATCCAGAAGGCCATCTTGGGAATGTCACATTCCCTCATGTTCACTTGATGATACCCAGACCAAAGATAAATCTTAGAGAAGTGGCTAGCCCTTGTAATTGGTCAAACAAGTCATCATTCCTTTGAAGAAGATACCTATTCTTGATGGTGACCCTATTAAGTTGCCGGTAGTCAATGCATATTCTAAGAGATCCATCCATTTTTTTTCACAAACAACACTAGTGCACCCCAAGGTGATTGGCTAGGCCTAATAAAACCTTTCTCTAACAAATTCCTAAATTGCTTCTTCAACTCCTTTAACTTCGTCGGGGCCATACGGTAAGGGAAAATAGAAATGGGTTGAGTATCAGGGAGGAGATCTATACCAAAATCTATCTCCCTTTTGGGAGGAACACCTGGAAGGCCATTTGGAAAGACATCAAGGAACTTATTTACAACTGGAACTGACTCTACAGAAGGGACTTTGGACTCCACATCTCTAACCCTCACAAGATGACAAAGACACTCCATAGAAATCAACTTATGGGCTTTAATGAAAGAGATGAACCTACCCTTGATCACTACATCAAGACTCTCCTACTCAAGAACGGGTTCATTTTGGAATTGGAATTTGACCTTACGGGTTTCACAATCAATAGAGACATAGTGTGCATGCAACTAATCCATCCCAAGAATGACATCAAAATCAACCAAATCCAACTCAACAAGATTACAAGGCAAAATTTATGCAAGATGTAATTGGGACAATTTCTATAGACCTTTCTAGAAAAAATAGATGCACCAATAGGAGTAGACACTTCATATGACTCACAAAACAATTCGGGATCAACATGAAATGTTTTGGAAATAAAGGGGGATAACAAAAGAAAGAGTGGCACTCGGATCAATTAAAGCATACACATCAAAATCAAAGACTTTTAACATATACCGGTAACAACGTCGGGCACCTAATCAACCCATTACCTCCCATGTAAAGTATAAAACTGATTATGCCTTGGGGCACCATCTTGTTGGCCACCTCTCCTTAAAGGAACCATATTAGCACCTTGCGGATGAACCTTCTTACCCTTGTTGCGATTTTGGGGGGCAATCTATCACCTTATGCCCAACTTCCCCATAACCATGACACATATTAGTATCCCTCAAGCATGGGACACTTTGACTGCTACCACATTTTGGACACCCACCATTTGGAAACACACCACCAACACCTTGGGCCCTTGGAAAGTCATTGGAAACCCTCTTATTAAATGTAGGAGAAGACCCTTCACCTTAATGGAACTGACGACCCTTTCGACTTTGGAACTTCCCCTCAAAACAGGCCCTCTAAGCCTCATGACCCCTCGTCTTCCTTAACTTCTCCTCCTCCATTTGTACGGCATAGGTCATCAACTGGGACATCCATGTCACTAATGAACATAGCAGACTGACATTCCTCACTCACCAAATCGGAAACCCCATCACAAAATTATTTATCCTAGACCTTGGGTCGGCAATCAAGTGAGGAGCATATTTAGAGAGTTGAGTAAACTTGAGGGCGTACTCCCTCACACTCAGAGACCCTTGTCTCAAATTCATAAACTTCACCAATTTGGCTTCCCTAAGCTCAAGAGGAAAGAACAGATTAAGAAATGGCATACTCCCTCATATGTATACATTTATTCAATCATCATATAGTCATTCAACTCATAAGACATGCATTGGACCTTCAATTACTTATGAAAATCATAACCAGATATTTTATCAAACACTTGATAGGTGTGTAATGCTAATGTAAAACCATACAATTCAAGAGTGAAATCATGATAGAAAGTTCAATGTATAATCATCAATATATACTTTGTAACACCTTCAAGAAACATACATCAACATCGTTCATCAAATTTCACAATAGGTCTTGGATTCATATCTCAAAACATGCGAAAACAACCATACTTTTATGAAACCCTAACATAGTGTTCAGTGAAATTCATAATAAGTAAGACCCATGAATAAGTCAACTTTAAATAATGCAATTTTAAGTAAAAGGAAGCTTGGGCATCCTGGGTGAAAGAAACCCATATACCTTAGCTTTAGAGAATTCTTGATGAAGATTGGAGATGGATACTTGAAACTTGAGTGAGAACCTTAAGATCTGGATGAGTTTTGGGACTTGAAATTTAGAGATGAAATATTGTCTAAGTGTTTGAGAGAGTATTTGGGAATGTCTTTAATGATATGAGGGTGGAATAAGGCTAAGTATAGGTATTTTTACACATGGAAAAACACTCGGCCAAAGACCCAAACGCCTTGCACCTACTCAACAAAACTAGGCAAAAATAACACTATGGCGCACCCTTGGCGCGGCGCGGATTGCCACTGGAAATCACATTTTTACGATTTTCGAATTTTGCTATGGTTTCTCTTAAATCGGGATTAGACCTATTTCCCACTCAATTTGATCCCCTGAACAAGAATATGAAGTCAGATTTATGATATCATGTAGAATTTTGAGATATATGAAAATTACAATTCCTGGCACTTTCAGGCACATATTCGAGCACCTTTTTTGGGGTCGTTTCAGAATTAAGCACTTGAAATCCCAACTCTTCAAGTAGAATCACAAAATTGAAATTAAAAGATGAAATAAAGATTTTACAAGTATTTGTCAAACTCTCTAATGTTTCTCTATTGTTCCCTCTTCGTTCTCTCCGAAAAATAACTAGAAAACTTATTTATAGTTTTTAAAATACAAAACCAAAATGAATTAGGACAGCTAGGTTGACAAGCTCTATGAGGTACTCCACAGGCTGTATAACAGTTTATGGCTCGTGATCGCGCTTTCATGAATTGTTTCTTCAATTCTAGAACTATCTTCTACAATACACCTCTATGGCCTGTATAAGATTCTACGGCCTGTAGGGGTTTCATCTGGTGAACTTTCAGCAAGTCCCTACCTTATGATTCTCAAGGTATGATACCAAGTCTACGGCTCATATGCATGTTTGTAGACTCAACTTCAGAAATACATACTTCATTGGAATTATATACGAAACCCCTTTTACAGCTTGTAGAATACTCTACAGTCCGTAAAGGGTCTCGTGGAACCTCAACTACAGCAACTTTTCACACTTTGCCCAAAAATAGTGTCAACCTTAAAATCCTACAAAACCGACATAAACACATCAAAGCTACTAACATCGCATTATGAATACAGAAAATTCCAAGTTTAAGCATCAAAAGTGTTGTATTTTGATAGTACATCAAGACCCTCAACTTGAAATTGTTACATATCCTCAAGCGACAGACTCAATCTATAAGCAGCACAGTAACACACAAACCTCAATCTAATGGCATACATCACATCAAACTTAAGCACAGATTCCCAACACCACTTTGTAGCTATCCAGCAAACCAAGATAGATCAATGCATGCAACGTCGCAACCATGACAAGTGAGGTAACCATCAATAAACCATAATCACTGAATGAGGCTAATGTTAACAATACAATGCAAGTGCCCTCACAGAAAGAGGTCCCATATCTCACTAACAATGATATTGTTAGGTATAACCTTGGGATTATGCAAAATCACTCACTCTCACAAATAACATCTAAAAATCATGTTCAATATCATATGCTTGCCCCTATACTCATGATTTTGACCTTTGACTAGTTGGACTAGGATCACTTTAGGAATTTACCGGCTTGTAACGTAGGCTCAGGGGCTTAGGTATGACATTTTGGAAACATAACAAATAAAGACCCTACATGACACTACGTTTTTCTATACTTTTTCCCTAACAACATTGTTATTTTTCATCTCGGTTTCCCTTTCTCCCATTTCAAGATTTTCTGGGTGCTTTATTATCATTGTTCAACTATTTGCCTTGTATTTTCACAACATTTTTCTTTTTAGTTCATAGCTAAGGCATCACTCATTTTTCTTGCACCCAATACACATTATTTCGCCTTTTCCATGTGTCGCTAACTTTCTTCCCCTCATTTTATGTTTTACCCTTACACCATCCACCCTCAACTTAGGCTTTTGATATGAGACGAGGTGCACAATATCTTACCTAGGAACCAGGGCCACTTTTGGTAGCCTCCCTAAACTTAGTTTATTTTTACTCAGTAAAGTGCACAATTCTCAAGGAAGGACCAGGTCCAATTTCAAGATTTTATATCTAATAAGGCTAGGTCACTTAGGTTTTTATAAAAAAAAAAGTATATGTAAGGCTCAATCATTCGGATCAAGGGATATCTCACATATTTGGTTGGTTGTTTAGGCTAAGTGGACTGTTATGAACAATGGCCTAAGATCTTTTCCTAACCAACTAACCTAAAGTCTAAATCAGAGTAACAGGGCAAGCTTTTAATTGAAACACAATACATAGATTTAGCAAAGTAAGCTCACACTCACATGGCACTAATTACACTATCAATATAGACCCTCAGATCATGCTTTCTATCTCAATTTTATCCTCATATATTAGAACAGGCAATGCCGACACAATTAAATATGCATGGTTGCTATCTAGACTAACTAATCATAAATTTGGTAGATATCATTTTTTTCACAAAAAAAACACAAAAACACATATATGCCACAGATGTTAGTACAATATGCTACCAATACTACCTACACATCCTAAACATACCGGTTCAACAGAAAGTGAATATACATCGGGAAAAAGAACACAGGCAAGAAAACCCCTAGGGTTCAAAATTTGGGGTAATTATAGGCCAAGGCTACTCAGATTTCACTGAGGCCTATAACTACCCATTCACATCGAAAAAGAGGTGCATTGTCCTCAATGCACACCAAAAATGCAATATAAAGTACCAGGGTCAAAAAAGGCATACCTCGGCGCCTACAAGCTAATGTGTGGCTGAGTCTAGCCACCCTCAACCTCCGTGGTGACCTCCTCAGTGGTAGACCCATGACCAGAGGGGCAAGCACCCCTCACCTTCTCGAGCTTACGATCCTATCGTATGTCCTCCTTCTACCTCGACTGCCTCATGATAATCTCTAGCTCCTCCTGATTTGTTAGCCTCGCATGCAACTGTATTATATCTGGATCATCATCGGTGTGGGCCCTCTTCCCATGGGAAGGTGGTGAAAGCTCCTTAGGAGCAAATAAATCAACTCTAAGCACCGGGGGGCGCAGTCTATGGGAATGCCACTGGTGCGGCCAAGGCTGGTGCCATGTCAGCTTAGAGCTGTTGGATCTCTATCTGCAGAGCCATCATATCTGCTGGTCGTGTTGTTCCTAGGGTCTACTAGACCCTCGACTCGAAAGCATCAATGTGGGCTTCCGCAGGTGAAAGTTGATCCTGAATAATAGCGGCCGTGTATGCCTGTATGCATCCCTCAGACTCTGTAATCGCCTGGCAAACCTAAGGCCTGATGTACTGAACTAAATGAGTCAATTGAGACTTAGTGTGGGCCAGTTGTTGTTCCATGGCCTAAATGGATGTCGTGGATACGTAAAACATACTAGTAGGCTGAGTGTTATCTATGTAGGAGTGACCTGTGGTGTAGGAGTAATTGTAGTGGGCCCCTTCTCCATATTTATCTCATTCTGTGGGGGTCTTTCCTTTGTAGCAGCATCAGTAATAGTGGTGGATGGAACTTCAAGAGGTGGCTCTAGCATGAATATTTTGGGTATAGGAGTTGGCTGGTGTGATGCTCGTCAAAGTGCAACCAGGTTCTCCTCAGCCTTAATCAGGCTGACATCAAAGTGCACTGGACCTCAATTAGTGGGTCCAGCTGATGTAGACTCTCCAACCCTGACTCTAGGTAGATCTTATAGATCAAGCATGGAAAGGGGATGGAGGTAGACCTCTTCAAGGCGGCCTCGTAGATCTGCTTTATGATGAGGCTGGCCTAATGTATCTCATAGCTAGCCAAGATGCTGACAACTAGAATAGCACACTTCAACATCAATGTGTTATCCGAAGTGTTGACTGGATCCGTGACGTCACAACAGCCCATCAAAATTTTGTGGAAAAGCTAAGGAAGGCCTTCACAATGGACTCAGAAGATGTGGCAATCCACGCAGGGTCGAGGGCCTGCTCAACAATCTAACTTGCCACTCATCTCATCAAGTCGTCTCTGTGGCTCTGGTCTCTCATCCGACCTATGTCGCTAGTTTGCCCCACTCTGCAGTCATACTCTACTATAGATCTGGGGGTTGGGAACTGTCATGCCCAAAGTCCTATTAAGGTAGATGGCACCTGTTTCCCATAAGGCCCAGGAGAACCAACCTGTATCTATGTGCTTTCTATACATATTATAAGGGATTTCTACATTTAACATGCCATTAAGAAAGAAAACGGTAATAACAAGCCAAAATGAAATGCATATGGCTAGGTCATTGGGGCCACGGTGTCTAAAGTGTGAGACATGACCATACTTTAATTTATATAGTCTACAAAGCCTCTAGATAAGGAAAATTATCTAATAAGGGTCGGGATAGGCCCTGCCTCGACTAATTGTACGATATAAAAATATAAGCTCTAGACACACAAGGCTCCGAAGCAACCTAGAGCTTGGTAACAGCAGCTGGATATCTTGTACTCCTACTGAGGAGATCTACTAGCACCTGTACCTGCAGCATAAAATACAGGTCCCCCATAAGGGACGTCAGTACGAGATAATGTACTAAATATGTAAGGCAGGAAATGCTATATATGAAGTAACAACTAAAATGAAACTACGCACTAGTGTAAGATAAGAGACCACCCTTAGTTATACTGTGGGATCATGCACTTTATGTTCTTTTTATTATTTTAACTTTACTGTATAATCTGTGCACAACATGTAATACAAATGACCAGCTAATCAGTGGTAAATCTATATCGGGATCGACCCTAGCAAGGATTTTCCTTTCATCCCTTGGGCTACCTCCCATGATAGGATCGACCCGGGTTAGGTGATTATTCCACCCCTCGGATTACCACCCATCAATAAGCAATATACTTTACTTTATCTTTCAATTACCTTTGAGATGATTCTTTTGGTAGTTGTAATATTGGAGTTGTAGGACTGTAGGTCCAACATATGACACATAAATAATCACAAAAAATAACACCATAATGAAAGGGGTAAGTTACATAAATAATGAAATGTATAGGAGGTAGAATAATACATGAACTTTATTTAGTAGAACGAACTCATGTATCTTGGTATCCAAGTATGTATGCAGATTTGAAGGTGACTATGTATGGGAGCATATGAACATGTGAGAGAGTTGAGAAATGGTTAATAGTTATGTTGGAGGCGGTAAGTACGTTTATGTGCCAAGGAGGGATCTATGTTTCATGTCAAATAATACGAAATCAAGTAGCCTTACATACCTCATTGTATGACCTCGTTACTACCTTGGAGTGACTAATTTTTCCCTCAAATATTTATGTACAATATATTAGGAAATAAGACTAGTATTAGAAGCAAAGAAACACTTCTTGGTAGCCTAATATCATAAAAACTAACACCCGAGTAGCAAGCTTATAATAAGTGACCCAAAGGCATTCCTTCAACCTTTTCACTTATAATCGTATTTTCTAATAACCATTCTTATGTGAATGTAATATACATCTTGTTTTAGACCCTTAACAGTCTTACAAAAGTTCACAAGGTACAAGACATCACAATCCTGCACAACACGCAAACAGGTAATATCACATTCGTATTCTCGCTACATTTCGACGTCAACAATCCCGAACTTGTTTCAACTTTACTCAAACTATCCTCAACACATCTATACATAAAAACAGCCTTAAAACTATCTCGAAGCAGTACCAAAGCAATCATGAAGTACATGAGTCAATAGCCTTCTATCCATCAGCCCACAAGTTCCTATAACAAGCGCAATTACAATATCACACAAAAACTCATATTCGCGGAATGTAAAAATGGTGCAGCATCCTTTATACCTAATTATAGAACCAATATGCATTAAGAATAGTAGCCTCCATTCATAATCAATCCAACCAAAAATAGAAAAGCTTCCAAATAAATAAGAAAAATGTACAACAAGTTTTGGAACACATGTTGTCCAACAATTTCAGCATAAACGTAACCAACATAGTCTCTTGTTTTTCATAAGAAAACCATACTAAACACATAAGTAAACTTACTTACCATTACCATAAAGGTGTAGGGATTCTCTAAGAATCCTAAAAGTCTCCTTGTGGCTGCTTTGCTAGGTTAAGAAAGTATAGAGAGAAAATTTGTGAAAGCTGATTTTTTTCCAAGTTAAGAATGACTTAAAGGTGCTATTTGTAAGACTTTTTAAAGGATCCTTTTACTTACTTTCTTGTGTGGTTTAAGACTCATATTATCAAGGTAGTGATGCAGCAGTTTAGCCCTTTCACTTGGGCCTAACTGGGTTTCAAAGTTAATGGGCCTTGGCTGCCCATTTTCCTAATTTCTCTTCACTTAGTTTGGGTCCAAATAGTCAAGTGGGTTGTGATGTACTTGGGCCCTTTTTATATTCTTCTTGGGCTGAAAATAAAGTTCATTTATGATTCTAAAACAAGGGCTAAAGTTACACCCTCACACAGACTTTATCCATAATTGGACTTGGACAAATTTGACGTCGGGCCTTGTCTCCGTTTAGCTAGTAAATTTAAGCTAAGCAAGTAGGTGACTCACCTACTAGCTTCCTAAGTCCTACAAGTACCTCACTTCTCTCACTTCATTGAAGGTCATGGTCTCCTCAATTTGACTTAAAACTTATTTACACTCAACCCTATTTAGTGTTAGATATACATATTGCCCTCTAATTTAAGATTCAAGCACTTTTAAAAATTGGCGCTAATTTGAAAAGTCATATCATGACTCATTTGCATAAGACTAGTATTGCAAGATGTGGGGTGTTACAAGAACTCGCACTCGAATAGTATATGGCGGATGTTGGCCTTCGAGATGTCTACCTGTCGGCCCCTCGCTCTAGTGTGCATCATTCTAAGGTGAGCGAGAGGATTCTTCCCCTTGGGAAGAGTACTATGAACTGTGGCTGCATATGATGCATAGAACTTTCATACCATGGTCGGAGAGTACCTTCTTGGTTCTTTGGTCAGCCACTAGAACCCGTATCTGCTGATGGTGTCCTGGAGAGCAGGGACACTATCTAATCCAAGAGGAAATGATCTGGGCTCCTCATAAATGAAGTGGGCTGCTTTCCCTCTGTCATTACTCTGTACACCCTCTGTATATATGTATAGCATGCCCACAACACACCATTGACTGGTGAGAGCATCTGGAGGTGATGGTATTATCTGTAGTGGTGCGGTAGAGGACTCTATCTCTGACTCATCATCAGATCCTGACTCTAAGTCTGACTCCTTTCTAGTTGGAGTCATCTGAATGGAGCTGCTATTTTTTTGCCACCTCCTTAGACTGGGGAGTGCAAACAACAATAGCCTGGGTGTGGGTTTGCCCAAATTTGGTGGCAGTCAATGTCTATGGTCTACCAGCATTCGGGTCAAGTCAGATGCTAAGCTCCTCGACTGATCCACTAACCTCAGGGGTCTCCTCCTCCCCTGAGGTCTCATCTCTGAGCCTCTTCTGCATGGCTCGGATGTCCTCACATCTTAGCTTTGGGGCCATAGTTCCTGAAACATACACATTTACACAACATGGTTAGCCCAACAAGTCACGAAATGAAATGCAAAAATATATCAGACTTGGATCCAGAGGGGTCTACAAAAGCACCTCCACAGTCCATAATGAAAATTATGAGTTGTAGAAGGCGTTCGTAGAAACAATCTCCACAATTTTTGTTTACTGGAATGGCATCTACGAGGCTAGGTACAACTAGCAAAAAGATCTACGAGTTGTAGACTGAGTCATAAATGATTCTAGTGTCTAGACTTTTGCAGGCAAGGATCTATGAGACCTCTCTACGAGCCGTAGAGTATTACTTAATTCGTAGAAGGTCTCATCAATGGATCCTCAAAAATATCAAGCTTCTGGATTTTTATACGAAGGGAAATTACAGCCCGTGGAAACTTCCTAGGGTTGTAAAAGACCCTCGTATGATAGAAAAACCAATGGCCTGAGTGTCTGAGCCCCTCACACAGACCCCATAAGACATTTTTTACTATAATTTCAGCATCGAAGCAATACTCACACACCCCACATGACTCATATCAAAATAGCCAATACCCTGGATGCAAATTCCCACATATACCCCTATCGAAAATCATTTAACATGCTTTCCCAAACCTACCAAACCCATTTGAATGAATTAGCATCAAAATCATAAATACATGTCATCATACACTAAATTTTCAATGCACATTATCAATTTAATTCAAATGGTATGTGGTCATATTATTTTCAAACATATCATTCAAAACACAAGGACAAGGCATACACACCAATTTCTGGCCTAAACACCTATCACACATTGGCAACTATACACTTCAACTTTCAAACAAAACAATAGCACACACAGGTTCACAACTCAACTTACCATACCCTCAATTTAGGTTCAACCTAATCACACAATATTTGGTAGTTAAAATGATTTTTAAAGAACAAGAACTTACCAAATTGAGTGACCAAATTGTCGAAATTGAAGAAGGAAATGAGGTTGTGAAACCCTAGGGCTGCCAAAAAAGTGGCCAAAAAATGGTGGGAAGGATTCTTGCTGGTGATTGGAGGAATGAGGGGGAGACGGGGGTTTCTGGGTTTGGCTTATAAATTTAAGAGAAAATGGGGTCAAAATATTTTGACCGCATTATTTATGTGTTTACCAAGTCGGTCGAAACTAATGGGCCCAGACTCTATGAAACCCCAATTGTAGGTCGTAGAGTGTTTTATGGCTCGTAAATCATGGTTTCATAGAAAGACCAAACCCTAGTTTTGAGGACTGGGTTTCACGGACTAGTCTACGAGTCGTAGATTAAGATACGACTCGTAGAATTAGTCATAAATACCTCAACACTTGATCGAAAAATTAGAAAACTTACCTGAGGTCCACAAGCCCCATGCATGATCCATAGCTTTGTCTATGGGCCATAAAGTTGGCTCGTGGACTTAAATGCATAAAGTTTTTCTCACTAGAAATGCTTATGAGATGGTGTACGGGTCGTGGATTGACATATGACCCATAGAACTAGTCGAAAAAGAACTTCTTGGTACTTTTTCAACCAAGGATGGCTGATTCAGCCATGTACCTGCACATTCTTCATAGAACAGACTGTTACTCTATATACAACCAATCCAATGTCCAATATTACAACTAAAATGTGAGAAAGTAAACTATCTACAAGTCCAAAAGCTAGAAATAAAGCACAACTACAATTATTACATCAAAAATCTTGGGTTGCCTCCCAATTAGTGCTTGATTTATTATCGCGGCATGACTTGGACAACTTAGTTACTCAGGCTTCACCAAGTGTCCTAACCTCCTTCTTCAGATCATCTAGCCTCTTTATTGACTGATAGATATTAAAGACAACTTCTTCATCATTCAATCTAAACCTGAGTTGACCAGCTTTCATATCCACTAGTGCTTAACCAGTGGCTAGGAATGGCCTTCCCAAGATGATTGGGATGTCAAAGTCGACCTCGCAATTTGGGATAACCAAGTCTATGGCGAATATAAATTTCTCAACTTTAACAAGCACATCATAAAGTATTCCCACAGGCTTTTTCACCATGCGGTCAGCTATCAACAACCACATGCTCGTCGGAATAGGGGCTCTCAGTCCTAGATTCTTGAAGACAGTAGAGGGCATTATATTTATGCTGGCACCAAGATCACACAATGCCCTTGTGAACTCCACATCTCCAATAGTGCAGGTTATGGTAAAAGCATGGGAACTTCTCACTTTTGCACCAAGGACCTCGTAGCAATTGCACTGTAATGTTGAAGCTCTTGGGAGAGCTCCTGACTCATAGTGCACTTTTTCATAACCCAGTACTTCATGAACTTTTCATACCCTGTCGGCTTCTCCAGCACCTCAATAAGAGGGATGTTGATGGAGAGTTCTTTCACCATGAAGAGAAAGTGCTTAACTTTTTCCTCCTCCTCCTTCTTTTTAATTCTCTGAGGAAAGGAAGAAGGACGCCTAGGAATGGGCTACAGCTTTCGTGGCACCTCTGCAACATCACTCACCCCATCCTTGCCACGATCAATTCTGGTATTTGCGTCCTTAACCTAAACTGTCTCCTTTCGAACATCATCCTCATCTATTAGCATAGGAGGATCAATGGCACTCTTACCACTATGAGTAGTAACCGTCATGCACTGTCCTTCATTCTTTAGATTCTGAACTATATTGCTAGGTAATGTACCTCTCTGACGCTGGTTGAGTTGAGTTAATACTTGACGAAACTGTTGCTCAATTTGTTTGGTAGAAACAGAATAAGACTCAATTTTTTGATTTATGCCGGAGATGTCAGATTTTATCCCCCTCAGAGTCTCATCCTATGTCATAGCTTTCTTCATCAATCGATCAAACATCTCCTCAACTTTAGAACAATTAGCATCGGTATTACAATTGTGTGGTGGCACAAAAGGACCATTTCTGTAGCCATCTGTATGGCCCCAATCTGCTTCTCTGCCTTGGTCTTGGTTTCTATCATAGCAACCTCTATGGTTGTCTTTGAAAGCTCTTTCTCGATTTTAGTTATGACCTTAGTTTTCTTGACCTTGGTGCCAATAGTCCTGATTGGACCCTTGGCTGCAAACCCCCCGTCTGATAACAATGAAGTAAGTGCCCTCCTCATAGTAGGGATCATCACACATGGATGCTCATAGAGGATAATGAATAATTGCATCAACTCATTCTTGATTCTGCTTCATTATCACCTCCATACTTGTACGGATTCAGGCAAGCTCTTTCATAATCTCTTCATTTGTTTTAGCTTGCTCTGAACTAATACTGATAATTCATAAACCTTTGGTAGATAATCTGTCTCTTTGCACCCATGCATGATTTGTCTTTACTATTCTCATCCAGGGCACAGTAGAAGATCTCCACCAAGGCATCATCAACAATTTTGTGGTTTAGGACATTCCTCAAGCACTTTGTGAATTGCTCCCATGTAGTACTGATCGAGTTACCAGGAAGTTTCTCAAAGTTATTGATTTCATCTTTCAACTTGACCTTCTTTAATCTTGAGAAATACCTCTCCAAAAAGGCTTTCTGCAACTCAGCAAAACTGATGATCGAATTCTGCGGGAGATCAGATAGTCATAGTTTTGCATTGTCTATCAGAGATAATTGGAAAACACAAAGTCCCATAACATCCATAGATAGATTATGTGTTCCCATTATACTCTTGCAGAAAAATGCAACATTATATAGATAACTATAGGGATCCTCTAATGGTAGGCCCACGAACAATCCACAGTTCTGCAGCATCTGAAGCTTGCATTGTATAGATGACTATAGGGATCCTCTGATGGTAGGTCCACGAAGAATCCGTGGTTCTGCAACATCTGAAGCAACCCACTCTAAACCACTAACTTTGTATCAACCAGTAGTGGTGGTAACACAATAGCCCCAGTAACCTCCATAGTCATAGGGTTCAGCCGATATTGGTTCCACTGATAAGCTTCAGCATCAAAGTCCTATGGCTATGGAGCAAAGTCCTCAAGAGGAGGTAGGTTGTCATTATTCGCATTCTCATTCTCATTTTGGTTCAGAGCTGCATTTGCCTCGTTATTTGCATTATCTTGGGTGATCCTTCTAAGTCTTCTCTGGATCTCTAGGTGAAATGGAGTCAAGGGTATGACTCGACTTCGCATATTGGGCATACATTACACATGTACCCTGAAAGAATACAAAAACAACGAAAAAACATAAAATGAGGGAAATAAGGATTAATTCCCAAATTACTTTGAATTAGACAAGTCTAGCCGTATTTCCTAGCAACGGTGCCAAAATTTTGATTTCACCCAAGCTAAGTCTCCTTTTTGAGTCAAAAGTGATCGTTGTCAAGATATGTAACGTAACAAAGGTTAGGGTCAAATCCACAGGGAATATGGTAGACTTAGAAGAATTCAATCGCAGTTTAGGTTGATTAACCAACTTATCTCTCCAAAGGGGGTTTAAATAACTATTAAAAGTAATTCTAAGCTAAGACAAGTATTAAACCAGTATGAAGAGGAACTAGGGTATTGTGTTTCCCATGATTCCTTAACTCAGTATTACCATATAATCGAATTCTTTTCTAGTGTGTAGCATGCAGAATGGTAAGATAAAACCTTTTGGCCCAGGCGAGAGGTGAATTTCACTATGTGATTTAGTCCATCCCCATCGTGTGACATTACTAACCCTTACCTATTGTCCCAGTACAATCTCCCCTTGGCCTAGTTTGATTGATTAGATGAGAAATATTGATTGAATCCTGTTAATTGACCTCTTTTCTTATTCGTTACTACCTTGATCCTGTCAGTAACACTAGGTGGGTTCTCATGTTGGCCACCGTTAGAAAGCATTCTATAAGAAGGGAGTTAATTAATACATGCATGCACACTTTTCAAGAATTACTAATTATCTAGTTTTACCTTGTTAATTCTTCATAGTTCCCACAACCTTGGTTGTGGATTTAGCTACTCATGGTAAGTGCAAATGCAAGAGTTATGAATTTGAATAACATAATTGAGCACTTACACAAGAGAATTAAGCATATAAATTCAAATTATTTAATGAGAATCACAAGATAAAATAAAGATTTTACAAGTGTTTCTCAAACTCTCTAATGTTTCTCTACTATTCTCTCTTTGTTCTATTTGAACAATAACCTGAAAAACCTATTTGTAGTATTTAAAATACAAAATCAAAACGAATTAGGACAATTGGGTTAGCAAGCTCTGTGAGGTATTATATGAGTTGTATAACAGTTTACGACTCGTATCGGACTTTTGTGATTGTTGGTTTAGTTCTCGAACTATCTTTTACAACACTTCTCTATGGCCCATATAAAATTCTACGGCCTACAGAGGGTTTCATCTAATGAACTTTCAGTAAGTCCCCACCTACTGACCCTCAGGGTATAATACCAAGTCTACGGCTCGTAAAGTCTTCTACGACTTGTTTGTATGTTCGTATACTCTACTTCAGAAATATACACTTCACTAGAATTGCACATGAAATCCCCATTTACAAATTGTAAAATACTCTATGGCCCGTGAAGGGTCTTGTGAAACTTCAACTACAGCAACTTCTGCACACTTTGCCCAAAAATAGTTCCAACCCTGAAATCCTGCAAAACAAACATAAAAATAAATCAAACCTACTAACAACACATTGTGAAGAAATAAAATTCCAAGTTTAATGCATCAAAAATTTTATATTTTGACAGTACATCATTAGAGGACAAGGTAGAGGACAGTGCCGAGGAGCGACACTAGGCAGAGATCATAAGAGAGGTATATCCCTTGAGTCGAAGCTCAATCATAAGGTCAGAGAAGATTAGATTCCTCCTGAGTATCCAGTCATGCCATCGCTACATGATACTTTATTGAGGATGTTAGGAGTGCTTAAGAGTATATCACAGATTAGTAGCATGATAGCAACACCCGATGGTTTGCAGACTAGATTAAGAGTTTAGGTTTCAGACTAGTATCAAGCTCTTGATATGTAGGGTCATGTGGGGAAACCACTAGTAATTCCTATAGTTCAGATAAATCCAGTATAATTATTTGAAGGTCGGAGTGCATCGATAACTGTATTATTTGAGAATAAACAGCACCATTATGAGAAATTCAAAAAGATGGCTTCATCATGGTTTTAACCTGGGAAGATCGAGGATGCCTATGAGTTTTTTTTACCATTTGTAGGAGTTTTTAGAGACTTTTGCTTTAGCAGACTCCCATGGTGTTCATTATGTCACTCTTTAGATTTTTGGAATGTCAAAGAAGTGATGGAGGACATATTTAGGATACTTGCTAGATAGATCTCCTCCGATGACTTAGAAGGCATTCTCTAGTATTTTTATGATTGTTTTGTCCCTTGGGGAGTGAGAAAGGAAAGTCTCTTGGGATTAGAGAGTTTAGGCAGGGTAAGATATCAGTCACTAAGTATGATATTCATTTTTTCCAGCTAGCCAAACAAGCTACAACCATCAACTTTGATGAGATTGAAAGGGTTCATAGATAAAGAGGATTGACTTGGTCTGTTAGGCAAGTAGTGTTTTGTGTTTCTAGAGAGAGTGCTTCCTTCTTTTCCATGGTGAATGTTTATAAAGACGCAGAGTTAATGGAGAGGAAGGATTTTGTGGACCATAAGAGGACTTATCAGGTCAGTTCTCTAGTGCCTCATCTAGAAGCCAAGATTCTCTTCATGAGAGTGGGTGATTTTAACATAAAAGAGTTCATGCATCCTTACCAGCTTCAGAGTTTGTCTAGAGTTTAGAGCCCTATAGGTTGGGGTAGTAATAGTATTCTATTTGGTTCTTCACAATAGTAGTCCACTCTAAGATCTTGTTATGTATGTGGAGGCCCTGGCCATATGATTAGGTAGTGTCCTTTGTAGAATTTTTTTGGCCCACAATATGCCTATTTAGCATCTCTAGTTAGAGATTCAACATCTCTAGCAAGAGTTTCAGCCTCATAGACTAAAGGGTGGTAGAGCTTAGCCGAGTAGAGGTGGTCAAGCTCTTAGTAGAGGTGCTAGTGATACATTAGTCCAACATAGTGGTAGGGGTATAATTTAGATATGAGAAGTCCAAGGTGCCCATTGTTATACATTCCCATGGAGGCTCAAAGCTGAGGCATTGAAATAACATGAATTCATGGTTTTTGGTTTTTGATCTACTTATTCATATGTGTCTTCCTACTTCTCTATGGGATTTGACTTGCTATGTGACAGTAAGCTTGTGCCTATACACATTTTTACCTTGGGAGGAAATCCCTTAATGATGGATCAGGTTTACCAATCCTATCTCATATATTTGGTGAGGTATGATACTTATGTTGACATGATTACTCCTGGTATGGTAGGTTTTGATGTTATTTTGGGTATAGATTGGCTTTCTCTATATCGTGCTATTATTTAATACTATGCCAAGATAGTAACCATATTATTTTTTATATGGATTGGCTTTCTCTGTATCATTCTATTATTGATTACTATGCCAAGATAGTAACCCTAGCTATACCTGATAGGCCAAGGATATAGTAGAAGCGTTCATGTGGTTCCTATCCTATTACAATTATCTCCTATATCAAAGCTTAGAAGTTGATTGATAGAGGTTTTTCTTATCTTACTTTTATTCGAGATACTGGTGTTGATTCACCTTTGATAGAGTCTATTTTTGTGGTTTGAGAGTTCATAGATGTATTTCCTACCAGTCTTTTAGGAGTCCCTCTTGATCGAGATATTGACTTTGCTATTGATATTGAGCTGGGCACTAAGCCTATTAATATTCTTTCTTATCATATGTCTCCCACAAATTTGAAGGAGCTAAAGGATCAACTTTATAATTTGTTGAGTAAGGGATTTATTTGGCTTACTATATCTCCTTGGGATGCTCCAGTTCTATTTGTGAAGAAGAAGGATAGGTTTATGAGGATTTGCATAGATTGTAGATAGTTGAATAAAGGTTATTGTCAAGAGTAAATACCCCAGGGAGCAACAGTATTATCCAAGATTTATTTAAGGTCTAGGTACCATCAGTTTAAAATCAGTATCTCTGACATTAACTACTTTTGAACTAGACATGACCATTACAAGTTTCTTGTTATATTATTTGGGTTGACTAATGCTCCCACAACATTTATGGAGTGATAAATGGAGTGTTTAAGCCATACTTGGGTTCATTTATCTTTTTTATTGATGATATCTTGGTTTACTTTAAGACTGAGGTTGACCATGACAAGCATTTAAGGATTGTGCTTCAGCGAGTGAGAGAGAAGAAATTATATTCTCACTTCTCTAAATGTGAATTCTAGCTCAGTTTTGTAGCATTCTTGGGGAATGTGGTGTCTAAAAAAGGCATCAGCGTTGATCCAGCTAAGATTGAGGCTATTCGAGGGTGGATAAACGTACCCCAACTACAGAGATTTATAGTTTTGTGGATTTGGCTAGATACTATCGGCATTTTTTTAGGGATTATTGTAACACCCCACACCTTACACCACACCATTAATACCACACAAAAGAAATATGACATGATTTGTTTAAACTAGCGCAAGTTTCCAAAAGTACTTGAATCTCATGTTAATGGGCTATACGTGCGTCTACGCTTAAGAGAGTTGAGTGTATACATGTTTTGTGTCAAAATGAGGAGATTACGGACTTAAAATGAAGTGAGAGAATT
>JAABOM020083091.1:0-75148 GCA_011800125.2 Solanum clarkiae | reverse complement strand
ATAGTCCAATTTATGATTATCAGGATTCTTATCTGAATAATAATAACACGGGGAATCTAGAAAATTTTCAATTGCAATATCTTGATAAAAAAAATAAAAATCAAGAATTTGACCTCTTAGGGTTTTAAGTGGCTACATGGGTCATACCACTTCATACGGGCTGTGTACTTTGCCGTGCCACTACACTTGGCCCAAAAATTATGGGATTTCTAGGCAAGGCCACCACACGGCCCACTACACAGTCAGTTAAGTGTCCCACGGACCATAAAGGGTCCAAGTGTTGTGTGCCTTAGTTTAAAACTCCACTTTTAAGGGACAATCCTCCTCTATAGCCAATGACCACTTCATGGGGGCTCCACACGGGCCGTGTGACTTCGCACAGACTGTGAGGGCTCTATGGAGCATCACTTAGTCCAAAAATTCCCGAAGCCAAAATTTCAAGCTCCAATAAGATTGTACAATGTTTGGGTCCTTACACTACGTACTCAAACTCTTCTGACTCACTCGAGGAATTTTCCCAAATAGTAAGAGCTTTATTCACAACATAGTCTACTACAGCCTTCCTACTTTTCTTGTCAGGGATCGGGTCCCTCATGTTATCTTTGTTACCTCTATGCTTGGCATAGTCTCTGTACACTATTTTGTGCATTGAACAATCTCCGATGAGATGTCCTAGTTGTAATAACCCCAAAAAGTGCCAAAACATGTACCTCGAAAGTGCTCAAAATCATAATTTTCATATATCTAAAAAAATTCATGCATGATATCGAAAATTCGACTTCATATTTTTATTTAGGAGGTTAAATTGAGTGGGAAATGGGTCTTACCCTGATTTTAGAGCAGCCATATCAAAATTCAAAATTCCTAAATATGCAATTTTTGGTGCTGTTTTCGCGATGCTTCCACGACACGCACTGGTATATTTTTTGCTCAGATTTTTGACTTCAGTCCAAGACTTTTAAGTCTTGGGCCTAAGTGTTCCAAAACGTGAAAATACCTACATTGAGCCATTTTTCACCCTCATATCATTCAAAAGCATTCCCCAATATTCATTCAAACACTTAGCCAAATATTTTGCTCCTAAACTCAAGACTCAAAACTCTTTCTGGATCTCAGGGATTGCACTCAAGCATCAAGTCTCCATCTCCAATCTTCATCAAGTTCATCTCCAATGCTAAAGTATGTGGATTTCTTTTATGAGTTCCTTTCAGCCATGATACCCAAGCTTCCTTTACTTAAATTTGCATGATTTAAAGATGATTTACTCATGGGTCTTATTTATTATGAAAAATATTATACACTATGTTGGGGTTTATGAAATTGTGACTATTTTGCTATGTTTTGAGCTATGAAACCAAATTCTAATGTAAGCTTTGATGAAGGGTTTTGATGTATCTTGCTTGAAGGTGTTACCAAATATCTATTCATGGTTTTACATTGGATTTTCTAGCATCATAACACACCTGAATTACATGGTTTTATACCAACACTACACACCCTCTAAGTGTTTGATAAAATATCAGGTTATGATTTCTGGGGAATTGAATGTCCAATGCATGTCTTATGAGTTGAATGACTATATGATGATTAAATGATGATGAAATGAATGTATGTACATGAAGATTATATGATGATGAAATGAGTGCATGTATATGGTATTCTTTATATACTTTTGTAATGTGACCATGCCCTGCTCGGGGGTTGCACCCTAGGTAACCTTGTTAAGGGGTTTGTACCTTGATAACCTATTGGGGAGGGGGTTTCTACTTCGACACCACGGGTGGTATGGTGCAACTATCCATCAACCTTGTTGGGGGTTTGTACCCATCAACTTATCAGGGGGTTTGTACTCCGGCACCACGGGTGGTAGGGTATGATGATCCACCAACCTATTAACGGGGTTTTTACCTCAATCACCAAGGGTGGTAGGGTGTGACGATCCATCAATAGTTTAATGGTTTGTTCTTACACATATATTATGTTTTATATAAGCATGTTTACTTCAAGTATCATTCATGCTTGTCATATTGTTAATATGCTATTTATTGCCTATGATTATGCATTTTGCCTACGTTGCCTATCTCTTGTTGCATTGCATCCTACACATAATGCAACCTACATACTTAGTACATTTAAATATACTATTGCATACTCTATGCCTATATGATGTCACCATGTACGAACCAGAGCTTTGCTTGATCATCCTTCTCCTCCATGTTGCTAGTTCGATTATCCTACAAGCTTGTTGGTGAGTCCTCTACTTCGGGGACATTGCTTATGAACTCTTGCTCTGTATTAAGACTACCATTCTTTTGGTTATGTGTTGACTATGAGGGTGAGCCCGGTTGCTTGTCTTGGCCGCCGCTCTGATCCATGTAGTAGAGGTGTTGTTGAACATGATATGTATCTATGTTATGAGTCTTGACTCTCTTGTTTCTTGATGTTATGATATGAAAGTTTATCCTTATTCCCAATTCCCTTATTTATGCTTATTTCTCATTGCCATTTTAATTACTTCCGCGACCAAGGATGTGTAATGATTTGCTATGAGGCTTGTTCCTTCAGGTTCTCCATTCGCCGGTCACATCTAGGACCTAGGCTTGGGTCGTGACAAAGATGGTATAAGAGCACTAGGTTGTTAGATCCTCGAAGTCCAGCATACCGTGTTTATTAAAGTCCTATTCATGGTTGTGTTGTGCACCATAACTATGAGTAGGAGGCTATGAGACATTTTAGGAATTGTTTCTCATCTTCATGTTCTAAGTCGTGCCATAGAGTTGAAGTAAGGTTTCCTCCCCTAGCGCTTGTTTTTTGCTATGCTAAATCATGCCTAACACGAGAGAGAGACGAGCCCACACACCTGAGGAGCATCCGACCAATGGAGAGCTTAGGGATGCTCTCAACTTGTTGCACAAGTGGTGGATAATCAAGCCAATCAAAGGGGCCAAACCTTTAATGATCCTACACTGTCCTCTCGAGTGAGAGAATTCATGAGAATTAATCCTCCGGAATTCCATGGTTCAAAGTTGAGTGAGGACCCTCAAGAATTCATTGATGTAGTTTACAAGATTTTGTCTATTATAGGTGTGAGGTCGGAGGATAAGGCGGAGTTGGTGGCTTACCAACTCAAAGGAGTAGCACAAATATGGTACAATCAATGGAAAGAGGAAAAGAAAGTCAACTATATGCTGCTTTGGGAGGAGGTAAAGCTGGCCTTCCTTAATCGATTCTTCCCCCTTGAACTTAGGGAAGCTTAGTTGGAGGAATTTATGACTTTGAGACGAGGGCCCATGACTTTGAGGGAGTATTCCGTCAAGTTCATCCAACTTTCAAAATATGCTCCAGATTTGGTGGCCGAATCAAGATCTAGGATGAACAAATTTGTGATGGGTGTGTTCGACTTAGTTAGTGAGGAGTGCTGGTCCACTATGTTAATTAGTGACATAGACTTGTCACGTTTAGTGACCTATGCCAAGCAAATGGAAGAGGAGAAATTGAGGAAGAGAATGGGTGATAAGGCTAAGAGGGCCTGTTTCAGGGGTAAGTTCCAAAAGGGTGGCCGGATACACCAAGGCCAAGGGTCCCCTCATGCTTGTAATAGGGGATTTACCACTGACTTCCCAAGGACCCAAGGTGTTGGTGTTGTGGTTCTTCATGAGGTGTGTCCTAGGTGTGGTAAGGGTCATAAGGGCCCATGCTTGAGAGATACTAATGCATGCTTTGATTGAGGGGAAGTGGGTCACAAAAAGGTGGATTGCCCTCGAAATTGCAAAAAGGGCAAAGAGGTTCATCCACAAGGTGCTAATGCCGTTGCATTGGGGAGAGGTGGCCGACAAGATAGTGCCCCAAGGCACAATCGATTTTATGCTTTGCATGGGACGCAAGGGGTAGATCAGGTCACTGATGTCGTTATCGGTATGTTGAAAATCTTTGACTTTGATGTGTATGCATTGATTTATCTAGGTGCCACTCTTTCTTTTTCGACCCCCGTTGTTGCCAAAACGTTCTAAGTTGACCCGAGTTGTTGCATGAGTCATATGAGGTTTCTACTCCTATTGGTGCATCTATCATTTCTAGAAAGGTTTATTGAGGTTGTCCTATTTGCATCTTGCATAAAATATTGCCTTGTGATCTTGTTGAGTTAGATATGGTTGATTTTGATATTATTCGTGGAATAGATTAGTTGCATGCATACTATGCTTCTATTGACTATAGAACCCGTAAGGTCAAATTCCAATTCCAAAATGAACCAATCCTTGAGTGGGAGAGTCAAGATGTTTTGGTCAAGGGTAGATTCATCTCTTTCATTAAAGCCCATAAGTTGATATATAAGGGGTGTCTTTACCATCTTGTGAGGGTTAGGGATATGGAGTCTAAAGTCTTTCCCATAGATCCAGTTCCGGTTGTAAATGTGTTTCTTGATGTCTTACCAAATGACCTTCTCAATGTTCCTGCCAAAAGGTAAATAGACTTTGGCATAGACCTCCTCCCCAATACTCAACCCATTTCTATTCCCCTTTACTGTATGGTCCCGATAGAGTTGAAGGAGTTAAAGGAGCAATTGAGGAACTTGTTGGAGAAGGGGTTCATTAAGCCTAGTCAATCACCTTGGGGTGCACCAGTGTTGTTTGTGAAAAAGAAGGATGGGTCCCTTAGGATGTGTATTGACTATCGATAACTCATTAGGGTCACCATCAAGAATAGATATCCTCTTTCGAGTATCGATAATTTGTTTGACCAATTGCAATAGGCTAGCCATTTCCTTAAGATTGATCTTTGGTCTAAGTATCATCAAGTAAAGGTGAGGGAGTGTGATATTCCCAATACGGCCTTCTAGACTAGATATGGGCATTATGAGTTGCATGTGATGTCTTTTGGGTTGACCAATGCACCGACCATCTTTATGGAACTTATGAATAGGGTCTTCAAACCCTACCTTGATTCTTTTGTTGTGGTATTCGTTGATGATATGTTGATCTTTTCTCGTGGTGAGGAGGAGAATAGGGCTTATTTGAAGTTTGTGTTGCAAAGATTGAGGGAGGAGAAATTGTATGTTAAATATGAAAATTGTGAATTTTGGTTGAGGGAGGTTCCCTTCCTAGGACATGTGGTGTCGGGGAATGGTATTAAGTTGGATCCTAAGAAGACCGATGTGATTAGAAATTGGCCTAGACCACTGACCCCGTCAGACATTAGGAGCTTCTTGGGTTTAGCGGGCTATTATCGGAGGTTTGTGAATAGGTTCTCTTCTATTGCTTTCCCTATGACAAAATTGACTTAAAAGAAGGCTAAGTTTGTGTGGACAGATGAATGTGAGAGGAGCTTCCAAACCTTTAAAGATAAGCTTGTGTCCGCTCCTGTATTGTAACTACCGGATGGACTTGAGGGATTTGTGGTGTATTTTGATGCTTCTAGAGTTGATTTGGGTTGTGTTCTAATGCAAAATGGTAAAGTGATAGCCTATGCTTCTAGCCAACTCAAAGTTCATGAGAAGAACTACCCTACTCATGATCTTGAATTGGCTGCCGTAGTATTTGCTTGGAATATTTGGCGATATTATTTGTATGGGGGTGTATGCTAATATGTTAACAGATCATAAGAGTGTCCAATTTGTCTTCACTCAAAAAGATCTCAACTTGAGGCAAAGGAGGTGATTAGAACTTCTTAAAGATTATGATATGAGTGTACATTATCATCCGGGTAAGGCAAATGTGGTGGCAGATGCCTTGAGTAGGGTGACCATGGGTAGCCTAGATCATGTTGATGGTGTTGAGAAGGAGATGGCTAGGGAAGTACATCGGATGGATAGATTGGGGGTTAGATTGGAGGAGATTGATAGAGATGATGTTGTTATTGTGGATGGTTCTAGGTCTTCTTTGGTTGATGAGGTGATTGCAAAACAAGATCTTGATCCCTCCTTGTTAGAATTGAAAGCCTTGATGAGAGAGGGCAAGGTGGAGGTTTTCTCCTAAGGGGAATATGGTGCCCTTAGGTACTAAGGTAGGTTGTGTGTACCGTGTTTTGATATCTTGATAGAAAAAATCCTTGATGAGGCTCATAACACTTCTTATTCTATCCATCCCGGTTCCACCAAAATGTATAGATACTTGAAAGAGGTGTATTAGTGGGGAGGCATTAAAAGGGACATTCCCAAATTCGTTTCAGGTTGTCATAGTTGTAAACAAGTCAAAGCCGAGCATCAAAGGCCAGGTGGCCTAACCCAAGACCTAGAGATTCCTACTTGGAAGTGGGAGGTGATTAATATGGATTTTGTACTTGTGTTGCACAAGACTAGAAAATGTTTTGATTCCATTTGGGTTGTGGTTGATAGGTTGAGCAAACTGGTTCATTTCCTATCGATAAGACTAAAAATGGGGTTGAAGATCATGTAAGGTTATACATCCTTCGTCCATCATATCGGATTGTGGTGGTAAATTTACCTCACTTTTTTGGAGGTCCTTCCAAAGGGGTCTTGGTACTAGAGTTAAGCTTTCTATGACCTTCCACCCTCAAATGGATGGCCCTTCTGAAAGGACCCTCCAAAACCTTGAGGAATGCTTAGAGAATGTGTGTTAGAGCTTAAAGGTAGTTGGGACGATCATCTTCCGTTGATTGAGTTTTCCTAACACACTAGCTATCATTCTAGCATCAGCGTGGCTCCTTTTGAGGCTCTTTATGGTAGTTGTTGTAGATCATCGGTAGGTTGGTGAGGTGGCCTTGTGAGGACCGGATCTGGTTATGGAAGCTCTTGAGAAGGTTAGGATGGTTAGATAGAGGCTGAAGATGGCTCAAAGTCGCCAAAAGTCTTATGCCGATGTGAGGAGAAGGGAGCTTGAATTCAAGGTTGATGATTGGGTCTATTTGAAAGTGTCATCAATGAAGGGTATGTTCTGTTTTGGTAAGAAGGGCAAGTTGAGCCCAAGATATGTGGGTCCTTATAGGGTGATGAGAAGGGTTGGCAAGGTAGCTTATGTGTTGGAATCGACTAGGTAAATGGATTTGGTTTATCCGGTGTTTCATGTGTCTATGTTGAGGAAATGTGTGGGTGATCAGAATGCTATTGTGCCTCTTAATTTTATAGGTGTCATTGAAGACAATTTGACATATGGCAAGGTTCCGGTTTAGATTTTTGATAGGCAAGTAAAGAGGTTGAGAAACAAAGAGCTGTCTTCCTTTAAGGTTCTTTGGAGAAATGAACAAGTGGAAAGTGCTACTTGGGAGGGCCGAGGCGGACATGCAAAAGAGATATCCTTATCTTTTCCACTACACTCAAGCTTAAGGTATTGATTAAAGTCCTATATATGATCTCAAGACATATGTTCAGCCCTCATATCATTGCATATGTTCATGTTTAAATTGACAAGTTCATGATGATTTTACACTTATGATGAGATTTATGAAATGATGTTTAAGTGCATTATCGTATCTCTATGTGGGCTGAAATTGTCATGTTTGTGTCTCTCATATACGTCTCTTTGACATTCGAGGGCGAATGTTCCCAAGGGGGAGATATTGTAACGACCCCAAAAGTGCCCGAAAATATATCTTTGAAGTGTCCAGTATCAGAATTTTCATGTATCTAAAAGTCCGTGCGTGATATCAAAAATCTGACCTTATATTCTTGTTCATGGGGTCAAATTGAGTGGGAAATGGGTCTAACCCCAATTTTAGAGCAACCGTATCAAAATTCAAAATTCCCAAAAATGTATTTTCAAGTGTTGTTTCCACGCCACTTCCGCAACACGCACTGGTATATTTTCTGTGCATATTTTTGACTTTGATCTAAGACTTTTAAGTATTGGGGCTAAGTGTTCCCAAACGTGAAAATACCTATACTTAGCCATTTTTCACCCTCATATTATTCAAAAACATTCTCCAATACTCATTCAAAGACTTAGCCAAATATGATGCTCCCAAACTCAAGACTCAAAACTCTTTCTGGATCTTGGGATTGCACTCAAGCTTCAAGTCTCCATCTCCAATCTTCATCAAGTTTATCTCCAAAGCTAAGGTATGTGGATTTCTTTCATGGGTTTCACTCACCCATGATACCCAAGATATTTTTTACTTAAATTTGCATGATTTAAAGATGATTTACTCATGGGTCTTATTTATTATGAAAATCACTGCACACTATGTTGAGTTTATGAAATTATGGCTATTTTGCTATGTTTTGAGCTATGAAACCAAGCTCTAATGTAAGATTTGATGAAGGATTTTGATGTATCTTGTTTGAGGGTGTTACCAAGTATCTATTGATGGTTTTACATTTGATTAACTAGCATGTTAACACTCTTGAATTGCCTGATTTTACACTAACACTACACACCCTCTAAGTGTTTCAGAAAATGTTCGATTATGGTTTCTTGAGGAATTAAAGGTCCAATGCATGTCTTATGAGTTGAATGACTATATGATGATGATATGATGATGAAATGAATGTATGTATATGAGGATTATATGATGATGAAGTGAATGTATGTATATGGTATTCTCTATATAGTGTTGGAGTGTGACCATGCCCTACTCGGGGGTTTCACACTGGGCAACCTGGTCAAGGGGTTTGTACCTTGATAATCTATGGGAGGGTTTGTATTACTCTGGCACCATGGGTGGTAGGGGGCCACTATCTATCATCCTTGTTGGGGTTTGTATCTATCAACCTATCAGGGGGTTTCTACTTCGGCACCACGGGCAGTAGGGTACGACGATCGACCAACCTATTGATGGGGTTTGTACCTCAATTACCAAGGGTGGTAGGGTGTGATGATCCTCCAATAGTTTAATGGTCTTTTCTTACACATATGTTATGTTCTATATAATCATGTTTTACTTCAAGTAACATTCATACATATCACATTGTTAGTATGTTATTCATTGCCTATGATTATGCATTTTTCCTACATTGCCTATCTCTTGTTACATTACATCCTACATACTAAGTACATTCAAACATACTAATGCATACTATATACGTATATGATGTCACCATTTAGGAACCAGACCACCGCTCAGCTATCCTCCTCCTCCACGTGGCTAGTTCGATTTACCTACAAGCTCGTTGGTGAGTCCTCCACTTCGGGGATGTTGCTTATGAACTCTACTATGTATTAAGACTACCTTTTTTTTTGGTTATGTATTGACTATGAGCGTGAGCCCGGTTGCTTGTCTTGGCCTCCGCTCTTATCTATGTAGTAGAGGTGTTGTTGAACATGATATGTATCCATGTTTTGAGTCTTAGCTCTCTTGTTTCTTGATGTTATGATATGAAAATTTATCCTTAGTCCCAATTCCCTTGTTTATGCTTATTTATCATTGCCATTTTAATTGCTTCTGCCACCAAGGATGTGTAAGATATGCTATGAGGCTAGTTTGGAGTTCCTGCGGGTTCCCCATTCGCCGATCACGTTTAGGCCCTAGGCTTGGGTCTTGAGAAAGATGGTATCAGAGCACTAGGTTGTCAGATCCTCAAAGTCCAACAAACCGTGTTGATTAGAGACTTAGTCATGGTTGTGTTGTGCACCACAACTATGAGTAGGAGGCTATGAGACGTTTTAGAAATTGTTTCTCTTCTTATGTTCTAAGTTATGCTAAAGAGTTGAAGTAAGGTTTCCTCCCCTAACACTTGTTCTTTGCTATGCTAGATCATGCCTAATATAAGAGGGAGACGAGCCCGCACACCCAAAGAGAAACCAACCAATGGAGAGCTTAGGGATGCTTCACATTGCTTGCACAAGTAGTGGATAATCAAGCTAATCAAGGGGCCTAAGCCCCTTATGCTAGTACACTCGCCTCTCAGGTGAGAGAATTCATGAGAATACTTCCCCCAGAATTGCATTGGTCAAAGGTGAGTGAGGACCCTCAAGAATTCATTGATGAGGTTTACAAGATTTTTTCTATTATAGGTGTGAGGTCGGAGGATAAGGTGGAGTTAGCGGTTTACCAACTCACAGGGGTAGCACAAATATGGTACAACCAATGAAAAGAGGAAAAGGGAGTCAACTATGTGGTGCTTTGGGAGGAGTTCAAGGTGGCCTTCCTTAATCAGTTTTTCCTCTTTGAACTTAGGGAAGTTAAGTTGGTGGAATTTATGAATTTCAGACATGAGTGTGAGGGAGTATGCCCTCAAGTTCAACCAACTTTCGAAATATGCTCCACATTTGGTGGCCGACTCAAGATCTAGGATGAACAACGTTATGATGGGTGTGTCTGACTTAGCTGGTGAGGAGTGCTAGTCCGCCATGTTGATTACCGACATGGACTTGTCACGTTTGATGACCTATGCAGAGAAAATGGAAGAGAAGAAATTAAGGAAGAGAGGGGGTCATGAGGCTAAGAGGGCCCGTTTCGGGGGTAAGTTCCAAAAGGATGGCCGGATACACCAAGGCCAAAGGTTCTCTCATGCTTCTAATAGGGGATTTGCCAATGACTTCCCAGGAGCCAAGGTGTTGGTGTTGTGGTTGCTAAGGAGGTGAGTCCTAGGTGTGGTAAGGGTCATAAGGGCCTATGCTTGTGAGATACTAATGCATGCTTTGGTTGAGGGGAAATGGGTCACAAAAAGGTGGATTTCCCTCGAAATTGCACCAAGGGCAAATAGGTTCATCTATAAGATGCTAATATGGTCCTGTTAGGGAGAAGTGGCCTACAAGATGGTGCCCTAAGGAACAATCAATTTTATGCTTTTCATGGAAGGCAAGGGGTGGATGAGGTCCCTGATGTCATTACCGATATGTTGGAAATCTTTGACTTTACTGTGTATGCATTGATTTATCTGGGTGCCACTCTTTCTTTTATTGCCCTTTTTGTTGGCAAGAAGTTCCATGTTGACCCCGAGTTGTTGAATGAGTCATATGAGATGTCTACTCTTATAGGTGCATCTATTATTGCTAGAAATGTTTATAGAAATTGTCTTATTTTCATCTTGCATAAAATATTGCCTTGTGATCTTGTTGAGTTAGACATGGTTGATTTTGATATTATTCTTGGGATGGATTGGTTGCATGCATGCTATGATTCTATTGACTGTAGAACACATAGGGTCAAATTCGAATTCCCAAATGAACCAATCCTTGAGTGGGACAGTCAAGATGTGGTGGTCAAGGGTAGATTCATCGCTTTCATTAAATTGAGTAAGTTGATCTCTAAGTGGTGTCTTTACCATCTTGTGAGGGTTAGGGATGTGGAATCTAAAGTCCTTCCCATAGAGTCAGTTTTGGTTGTAAATATGTTTCTTGATGTCTTACCAAATGACCTTCTCGGTGTTCCTCCTGAAAGGGAAATAGACTTTGGCATAGACCTCCTCCCCGATACTCAACCTATTTCTATTCCCCTTATCGTATGGCCCCGACGGAGTTGAAGAAGTTGAAGGAACAATTGAGAGACATGTTGGAGAAGGGGTTCGTTAGGCTTAGTCAATCACCTTGGGGTGCATCGGTGTTGTTTGTGAAAAAGTAGGATGGGTCCCTTAGGATGTGTATTGACTACCGACAACTCAATAGTGTCATCATTAAGAATAGATATCCTCTTCCGCGATTGATGGTTTTTTTGACCAATTACAAGAGGCTAGCCATTTCTCTAAGATTGATCTTCGGTCCGGATATCATCAAGTGAAGGTGAGGGAGTTGATATTCCCAAGACTCCATTCCGGACTAGATATGGGCATTTTGAGTTTGTTATGATGTCTTTTGGGTTGACCAATGCACTGACCATCTTCATGGACCTTATGAATAGGGTCTTCAAAGCCTACCCTGATTCTTTTGTTGTGGTACTCATTGATGATATTTTGATCTATTCTCGTGGTGAAGAGGAGCATAGGGCTCATTTTGAAGGTTGTGTTGCCATGACTGAGGGAGGGGATATTGTATGCTAAATATGAAAAGTGTGAATTTTGGTTGAGGGTGGTTTCTTTCCTAGGACATATGGTGTCGGGGGATAGTAATAAGGTGGATCCTAAGAAGATCGATGTGATTAGAAATTGGCCTAGTCCATTGACCCTGTTGGACATTAGGAAATTCTTGGGCTTAACAGGCTATTATCGGAGGTTTGTGAATTGTTTCTCTTCTATTGCTTCCCCTATGACAAAATTGACTCAAAAGAAGACTAAGTTTGTGTGGACCGATGAATGTGAGAGGAACTTCCAAACCTTGAAAGATAATCTTGTGTCCACTCCTATATTGTCAGTACCGGATGGGCTTGAGGGATTTTGGTGTATTGTGATGCTTCTAGAGTTGATTTGGGTTGTGTGCTAATGCAAAAGTTTAAGGTGATAGCCTATGCTTCTAGGCCACTCAAAGTGCATGAAAAGAACTACCCTACTCATGATCTTGAATTGGATACCACAATAATAGCTTTGAAGTTTGATGACATTTTTTGTATGGGATGCATGTTGATGTGTTCACCGATCATAAGAGCTTCCAATTTATCTTCACTCAAAAGATCTCAATTTGAGGCAAAGAAGGTGGGTAGAAGTTATTAAAGATTATAATATGTGTGTGCATTATCATCCGGGTAAGGTAAATGTGGTGGCAGATGCCTTGATTAGGGTGTCCATGGGTAGCCTAGCTCATGTTGCTGGTGGTGAGAAGGAGATGGCTAGGGAAGTGTATCGATTGGCTAGATTGGGGTTAGATTGAAGGAGGATGATAGTGATGATGTGGATGTTGTAGATGGTTCTAGCTCTTCTTTGGTTGATGAGGTGATGGCAAAACAAGATCTTGATCCCTCCTTGTTAGAATTGAAAGCCTTGGTGAAAGACGGCAAGATGGAGGTTTTCTCCCAAGGGGGAGATGGTGCCCTTAGATCCCAAGGTAGGTTGTGTGTACCGTGTGTTGATGGCTTGATAGAAAAGATACTTGATGAGTCCCATAACTCTTTTTATTCTATCCACCCTGGTTCCACCAAAATGTATGGATACTTGAGAGAGGTATATTGGTGGGGAGGCATGAAAAGTTACATTGTCAAACTCGTTTCTGGTTGTCATAATTGTCAACAAGTCAAAGACGAGCACCAAAGGTCGGGTGGCCTAACCCAAGACATAGAGATTCCTACTTGGAAGTGGGAGGTGATTAAAATGAATTTTGTTGTTGGGTTTCCCAAGACTAGAAAAGGTTTTGATTCCATTTGGGTTGTGGTTAGTAGGTTAACAAAATCGGCTCATTTCCTACTGTTAAGACCACATATGAGGCTGAATATTATGCAAGGTTATACTAATAATGTTAACGCTCCAATATGAAAGCGGTCGCTACCAGCAAGTAACCTAACCGTAGGTTAGAGTCGAATCCACAGGGAATACAACATTTGACTACAAGAATTCACTATCAATCATTTCGAGCATCCATAGGTTAAATCTCTGAAAGGGGGGGGGGTTGTTATTCAAGAAAAAAAAGTACCATACTATGATGTGAGAAAATACTCATTTTTTAGGACAGCTTGGAATTGTGGTCCCCATGGTTCGTTGACTCGATAATCCTAAACAACATAGCTACAATTGGAAATTCACATGCAGGAAGGTAACTTAGGTTCTTCTAGCCCTCTTGTGAAGGTGAAAGTCGAATTTCACCATGGCACTTGGTCGGCAACCATGGTGTGCCAACTAACCATTACCTATTGTCCCAGTCAACCTCCAAGGGTCAGGTTTGGTTGATTAGACAAGAACACATCAATCAAATCCTATCATCTGCTTCCCTTTACCTATTTGTCACTATCTTGGTCGGGATCATGATAGTAGGCGGGGTTTGGTGTTAGCCACTACCATACAACAATCATAATGAAGAGAAATATACAATACATGCAAAACCTCAATCATAGAAATGCAATAAACCTAGGTCATAGTCAACAACCCAAGGTTTCCACAACCCCAAGTTGTGGGTGCTTAGCTACTCATGGCTAAAGCAAAACCATCAAAAATGAAAAGACAAGACATAGTTGAGAATTTTACCCAAAGCAATAAAGAATTATAGCACCACAAGTTGCAAACCACAAGCTTGATATATTGAGAATGAATACATTATGGGATTTGCACTCTGCAAAAGTGGGTTTTCTAAGAGAAAATGAAAATCTGTTCTAGAACCCTAAAATATTCTTGGGAGGATATTCAAAGGTGAAGTTCAATGTTTACAATCTGGGATCTCCCCAAATAAAGCCCTAATTTAAAGTATTTATAGTGTTTACAAATCAACACTAAAAGTTACACAGAAAAAACAGCTAGCAGCTGGTGCGTCTTGCAGGTCTGACTAGTAGGGTGACCTACGAGTCATAATCAAGGTCTCACATCAGTTGTTTGGCATTGTGGACTCAACTGGTACAAGTCATTGCTTGGGCTATGACTAGTATGCTTCTCTCATAGTCTAGGCCTCCAGTTTCTGGTCCAAAGTTTTGGCTTTATGTTTCCTGCTATGATTCCACCTATACGAGTCATATTAAGACCTACGACTCATAGAGTGGCTCATAATACTGACCTCTACTTAGAAGATTTTTGATTTTTACTCTCTGTTTCTTACTATGAGATCACCATACGTCTTGTAGCTTGGGCTACAACTCGTAGGTGAGCATGTATGTCCTGTGCTTCAGCAAACTCTACAATTTTTCTCCAAAATCATGCCAACTTACCTTTTCTACAATATCAACGCAAAAACACATATAAACTATAAAAAGTCGCATTAAGAACTCACAAAATTCCTTGTTAAGCATCAAATGTGCTGTATTTTGATAGCACATCAACACCTTTAACTTAGAACTGTTGCTTGTCCTCATGTGACGACTCAATCTAAGAGGATAATGAGAAACACATAGCAGTTATACTAATGACATATATATTATTTACTCTAGTTCAGGTACCTAACTTTCATTTTCAAAACAAAATTGCAAGGCTACTAAGCAAAACAAAATACAAAGATACATCAGGCAACCCAAATATGATAAGATAAGGAGCATCAACTATCCACAATCACTAGTATAGTCATATGCTAATCAAGTGGCGGAAATGCCCTCACGGAAATGAAGTCCCTCTTACTCATTCAAAAAGCATTTAGAATTTAAGGACTGTGCAAGCATTCTCACTCTCACAATTGAAATTCATGCAAAATGACTAATACCATAGGCTTGCCTCTATACTCAACTTCTGATTTGTTGATAAAGTAGATTTGGATCACTTTAGGACTTAATAGCTTGTAACATAAATTCAGGGGCTTTGGTATGGGATTTTAGGCAAGTAGTGACTAAAAGCTATCCTTAAACCATGTTTACCAACACTTTTACTTTCATAACCCATTCATTTTCACTAAATCCACCCTTATTCCCTTATTTCAAGATTTCCCCGAGTGCTTTCTTTCTCTTTTCAAGCTGTGCCTTAATTTCAAAGTCATTTTTGCTAATCTCTTCAACTCATGACACTTTTCTTTTCTTTTTCTTCACCCAACTCATGATGTTCCCCCTCTCCTATCCCAACCAGCCTTTGATGTTCAGCTTTCACTTGTTGGCAATTGTGACATCCAGATATGAAGTTGGCAATGTCCCTCTTCATACCACCCCATACACATCCCTCAAGTCTCTATACATCTTTGTAGAACTGGGGTAAATGGAATAGGATGAATTATGGGCCTTCTTCAATACTAATTCCTTCAACTCATCCACATTTGGCACACACAATCTACCTTGGTACCTAAGGGCACCATGTCCCCCTTGGGAGAAAACGTCCACTTTACCATCTCTCACCAAGACCTTCAACTCTAGCAAGGGCGAGGTCAATATCTTGTTTTGCCTTTACCTCCTTAATCAAAGAAGACTTAGAACCATAGACAACTACTATACCACCATTATAAACTTCATCCATCCTAACCCCTAATCTAGAAAATCGGTGAAATTCTCTAGCCACCTCTTTGTGACTATCATCAATATGGGCTAGACTACCTATAGACACCCTACTTGGAGCATCAGCCACAACATTAGCTTTGCCAAGGTGAGAATGCACAGTCATATCATAATCTTTAAGGAGCTCTTACCACCTTCTTTGTCTCAAGTTAAGATCTTTTTGGGTGAACGTATATTGGAGACTCTCGTGGTCGGTAAACACATCAACATGAACCCCATACAAGTAGTGAAGCCAAATTTTCTAAGAAAATACCATAGCCGCAAATTCAAGATCATGGGTGGGATAATTCTTCTCATGCACCCTAATTTGTCTAGAGGCATATGCTATCACCTTACCACATTGCATCAAAACACAACCCAAACCAATTCTTGAGTCATCACAATACACAATAAGCCCTTCCAATCCTTTCGGTAGTGACAAGATAGGAGTGGAGATAAGATTATCTTTCAAAGTTTGGAAAATCTTCTCACATTTATCGGTCCACACAAATTTTACCTTCTTTTGTTCAACTTAGTCATAGGAGAAGCAATAGAAGAGAAGCCATTCACAAACTTCTGGTAATAACCCGCCAAACCCAAGAAACTTCTAATGTCTAATAGAGTCAAAGGTCTAGGCGAATTTTTAATCACTTCCGTCTTCTTAGGATCCACCTTAATGCCATCAGCCGATACCACATGCCCTAGAAAAGCAACTTCTTTCAACCAAAACTCACATTTCTCATATTTTGCATACAACCTCTCCTTCCTCAAGATTGGTAACACCACCCTCAAGTGATCCACATTCTCCTCCTTGGTATGGGAATAAATCACAATATCGTCAATTAAAACCACGAAAAACAAGTCAAGGTAGGGTTTAGTGACCCTATTCTTAAGATCCATAAATATAGTCGGTGCATTAGTCAACCCAAAGGATATAACCACAAATACAAAGTGCCCATACCTAGTTCGCAAAGCCATCTTGGAATGTCACACTCCCTCACTTTCACTTGATGGTACCCGTACAGAAGATCAATCTTAGAAAAGTGACTAACTCCTTGAAGTTGATCATAAAGGTCATTGATCCTTCGTAGAGGGTACTTGTTCTTTATGGTGACTCTATAAAGCTGCTGGTAATCAAGCACATTCTAAGAGAACCATCCTTTTTCTTCACAAAAAAACACTGGTGCACCCCAAAGTGACTTACTAGGCCTTATAAAACCCTTATCTAACAAATCTCTAAATTGCTCCTTCTACTCCGTCGGGACTATACGGTAAGGGGGAATAGAAATGGGTTGGGTGTCGGGAAGGAGGTCTATACAAAAGTCTATTTCCCTTTCAGGAGGAACACCGAAAAGCTTATCGAAAAAGACATCAAGAAACTCATTAACCACCGGAACCAATTCAATAGGAAGGAATTTGAACTCAACATCCCTAAAACCTCACAAGATAATCGAGACAACCCTTAGAAATTAAATTTTGGGCTTTAAGGATAATGGACCTACCTTTGACCACCACATCACAACTTCCACACTCAAGGACAGGCTCGTTAGGGAATTGGAATTTCACCCTATGGGTTCTAGAATCAATAGAAGTATAATATGCATGCAACCAATCCATCCCAAGAATGACATCAAAATCCACCATATCTAATTCAACAAAATTACAAGGCAGGATTTTATGCAAAATGAACATGGGACAATTTCCATAGACTATTTTTAGCAACAATGGACTCAACAACGGGGGTAGACACTTCATATAGTTCACACAACAATTTGGGACTAACATGAAGCTTTTTGGCAACAAAAGGAGTAATAAAAGAAAGAGTGCCACCAGGGTCTTAACAATGCATACACATCAAAATAAAAAACCTTAAACATATTCGTGATGACATCGGGCACCTCATCCACCCCCTGTCTCTCTTGAAGAGCATAAATCTATTTTTCCTTGGAGCACCCCCTCGTTGGCCTCCTCTCCCCTTTTGACCCACATTTGCACCTTGGTCTGGTGGTCAACCATCTCTACCTTTGTTGTGAGCATGAGGACAATCAATTACCTTATCACCCACTTATCCACAACCATAAAAACATTAGAGTTCTTCAAACATGGGCCATTATTGCTCCTACCACTTCTTTGGCACATAGGGTTAGGCACCATACCACCGCCACCTTGGAACCTTGGGTTGTCATTAGCTTACTTACTATTAGGAGCATTAGAAGACCCTTGGATTTGGAACTTGTGGCCTTGAGGAAATGGGCCACCCTTGGAATTTTGGAATCCACCTTCAAAATGAGTCCTCTTGGACTCAACATTTCTTTTCTTTCTAAGCTTTTCCCCCTCTAGTTGTGCAGCTTAGGTCATGAGGTAGGACAAATCCATACTACCTATTAGCATGGTGGACGACACTAGTCATTAACCAAGTTGAACACACCCGACACAAATTTGTTAATCCTTGTTCTAGGCTCGGTAACCAATTGTAGGGCATACTTGGAGAGTTGGTTGGACTTGAGGGCATACTCCTTCACACTTATGGAACCTTGGTTAAGGTTGATAAATACCATCATTTTAGCCTTCCTTAGCTCAATAGGAAAGAACCGGTTGAGGAATGCGGCCTTGAGCTCCTCCCAAAGAATAGCATCATCATCTACCCTCTCCGACCTCCATTATGTAAACAAAATTTGAGCCACCCCTTTAACTTGGTAGGCCGCCAGCTCTGCCTTGTCCTCCGAATGGACCCCTATAATAGATAGCACTTTGTACACCTTATCGATGAACTCTTGGGGATCCTCATCCATCTTGGATCCATTGAACTCCGATGGGTTCATTCTGGTGAAATGCCTCACCCATGAAGCCGGAAGGGGAGCATGAGGGGCTTGGACCCCTTGGTGAATTTGGTTGGTCATAGCAGGATCCAACATTGTAATAGCATCCCCCAACTCATCTTGGGCCACCCTTCCACCTTGAGGAGCTTGAGGAGTGGGAGGAGTCGGTTGCTCCTCGGATGTACGGAATATCCTTAGTCTCCCTATTGGAATCAGCATGATCTAGAAGAGCAAAGAGAATTTGTTAGGGGAAAAAAGCCTTACACTTACATCTAAAGCACAATATAGACCATGAAGAAGTGAAACATTTCCGAAATGCCTCATAGCCTCCCATTCATAGTTGTGGTGCCTTTCACAACCATGAATAAGACTCTAATCGATGTGGCGTGTTGGATTCCTAGGACCATTAGCAACCTAGTGCTCTAATACCAAGTTTGTCATGACCCAAGCCTAGGGCCTAGACGTGACACGATAAATGGAGAACCCCAAACAAGCCTCTTAGCACATCAGTCACACATCCTTGGTCGTAGAAGCAAAATAACAACAACAAGAGATAGAAATGAGGGAAATAGGACTAGGAAAGTCTTTGATAATCATAAAATACTCAAGAGTCAAGTCCATAGCATGAGTACATCAATTATTCCAACATACCTCTAACATATGTTGGGACGGGGGCCAAGACACTTTTCGGGCTCACCCTTATAGTCTCAAGTGTTCAACAAAAAGAGATATCAAATAGTAAGAGTAGCATAGTTAATGTCCCCGAACATGAGGACTTACCAAAGCTTATCTTTTGATATTCCAAAACTAGCCACGTCAAGGATAATTCAGAGGTTCTTCGGTTCCTACATGGTAACAACATGTAGGCATAGAGTATGTGTTAGTACATTTGAATGAACTAAGTATGTAAGATGCAATATAACAAGATATAAGCCAATGTAGTTAAAATGCATAATCATAATCAATGGATAAGTATAGTATCAATATGGCATGCATGATCAATGTTTGAAGTGAAACATGCTAGTAAATCATATAATTTGTATAGAACATAATACATATGTGGAAGAAACCATAATCATAGATCAAGCAATTATTACTTGGAATCTAAGACATGTCACCCCTTTGGAAGATGATTGAGGTATCCACCCCTCAAAATGGTGGTATGGGCATGCCACCCCCCAACAAGATGGTCAAGGTATCTACCCTCAACGTGGTAGTATGGGAATGTCACTACCCCAACAAGGTGGTCGAGGTATCTACCCCTCAACATGGTAGTATGGGAATGTCACCCCCAACAAGGTGGTCGAGATATCTACCCCTCAACATGGTAGTATGGGAATGTCAGCCCCCAACAAGGTGGTTGAGGTATCTACCTCTCAACATGGTAGTATGGGTATGTCACTCCCCAACAAGGTGGTTCAGATATGTCACACCGTCAACAAGGTGATTAGGCATGTCACCTCTCAACAAGGTGTGGTCAACTTGCAACACTATAGATATTTTTCATGAATTCAATGCATATATACAATACCTTAATCATCATAAAATCACTTGACCTATAAACCTTGTGGTAGTTCATTAATAACTTGAGAATCCTTTTCAAGACATTTTATCAAACACTTGGTTGGTGTGTAATGCTAGTCAAAAATCATGCAATTCAAGAGTGAAATAATATTAGAAAACTCAATGTAAATCAACCCACCAACATATAGTAAACCCCTCATGTAAGATACCTTGAAATCCATCCTCAAATCTTATAAAAGATCATAGTTTCATAGCTCAAAATATGCATAGTCTCACTAGGCAAAACCAATTCTTTGTATACGCTTGAAATAGATAAACATACATAATCAATCAATATTTCGTAAAACCCCAATATAATTTATAATCAAAATCCATAATAAAAGATACTCATTGATGATATAACGTAAAAGCATGTAATTTTCATTAAAAGGGAGATTGGGCTCCATGGGTACAAGGACCCAATGGATGAAATCCACATACCGCAAACTTGAGTTTTCTTAAGATGAGCTTGAAGAGAACTTGGAGTTTGAAGAGAATTCTTGAGTTCCAAAGTTAGGCTTAAAATCTTTTAAATTTGAATGAGATATCTGGTTAAGTCTTGGAGAGGGTTTTGAGAGGGTCTTAAGCGATATTAAGTTGAAAATTGGCTAGTATAGGTGTTTTCACGTATAAGTAGGCATGGGGTTACGACCCCAATGCCCTTGGGTTAAAATGAAAAATTGAGGAAAATCTAACACTGGTCCGCGTCAAGTCCGTGATGCGAAACCATCGTCCAGGCTCAGCTTGTATAGCTGCGCGCCATTGGTGTGTCGCAGGCAGGGCGCAGACAGACACTGGATAAGGAAATTTTGCAAAAATTATAATTCTCTACAAGTCCTCTAGAATCAGAGTTATACCCATTACCCACTCAATTTGCCCCCGATTTAGAATATGAAGTCGGATTTTTGATATCACTCATAAATTTAAAGATATATAGAAATTACGATTATGAGAATTTCCGAAGCACATTTATGGGGCATTTCAGAAGGTTTAGTAGATGATTGATCCTCTTCTAGATTCTATGAGCTACCATTTTTCTTTAGGATCTCTTCTAGGTGTTAATCTTTTAGATAGTCCAAGCTTTGATACTAATTGATGGAGCACAAGTGTCCACTAAGTGTATGGGGACCAGGTCCTTCATCAGAACAACAGTAAAGCAAAAACAAGTTATATTGGTAAAGAAACAAAGTAAAATGACACAAATTCTTTTACATGGAAACTCCCTTGCTCAAGGGAGGAGAGAAACATGACCTACACTCACAAGATTTCAAACCAACTCTTTTAATCTCAAGGGAGCAAAGCTTTGGATAAAAAATATTGCAATAAAGGAATCTAAATCTAAATCTCTTCCCTCACACTGTGATAACTCTACCATAGGAATGAGCAAATTAAGAGCTACTCCATTATCCACTAAATCGAGTAGCTCTAGCCAACTTAGACTTCATGGCTCACCATAGTTAACTCTAGCAATAAAGAGAAAAGCTTGCCTAATATCAGATAAGGATCTAGAATAGGAATAAATTCATAATATGCAAGCACCATTTAAGCACAATGAAGTAAACTAAGTAAAAATATCTCTATTTTTTCGAAGTGTACTACTCAAGAGCCTCACCAAGAATACCTACTTATTACATGTAGAAACCCTTAAGCTTTATCTTCAACAAAGGTTGGGTATATTTACCCAAAATCAGTAATATTTAGAGTAATTTCATTGGCTAGACAATTCCTACAAAGCAGGAAAATAGGCACCAACAAATTACAAACTATCAGTGCATAATATACTATTTGTCGATTGTCACTTTTAGGTTTACAACACTCATGGGTTCAGGTCCCTCATCTGTTACCATGATCTTTTAAATCATAAAAACTTCATAACATCAAAAGTAATCTATGGATGGGATCTATGAACCATCGACTAGTCTATAAGTAGACATGGGTTTCATAACTCAACTTCAGAGAACCCTAATTCTTGTTTGATTTCCAAAAAAGAATTTTTAATGCAACTTGCAGAAAGATCTATGACCCATAGAATTTGGTCGTAGACTCATGCCTAAATTTTTCTAGTTTCCATGAGAGGTATATCTACGAGCCATAGATAGGACTATGACCAGTAGATGGGGTATTGTAGTCCTTGTCGGTAGTTTTAATGAGGGACTATTTATCTTTTTCCATCATTTTCTAATCAAAACCTTGTCATTTTGGGGTTACTTTAAGCCCTTTATCAGTACCCCACAACCCTTTTATGTCATTAACACTTGGATTAATTGAGAGCAAGGATTAGAGAGGAGAAAAAGGTTAGGGTTCCTAGAGAGTTCATTGAGTTCTTTGATTTCTTGTGAAGCTTTGAAGTCCAGGTATGTAAAGCTATTCAAGTGTTAGACTGACTTCATCCACCGCCCAATATTTTATTTCTTCAAAATTAAATTCGAGTGGAGTTTGATGTCCACCTCAACATATCTCAATAACATTAAGAATTTTTGTGATCATCACACATATTTACCCAACAAAAACTCAGGGTCGAACCTACACAGAATGGTTAGTTCAATATTAGAAGTATTAAATTAGCCTAAAGGTTTATGGCACTAATAAAAAGGATCGAGACTAACATATATTTAATAAATGATTGCTAGATTTACATTTAAAACAAATGAATAGTAGATATATCAGAGGTGCTAACACTTAGGATAAGAAATTAAAAAATGGGTCTTACAACTTGAATGATGTGTCAATTGAGTGTAAGTAGGCAAGAATGCTAGTAATTACTATTTTGGATCAGACAATAGTAATGAATCACATGAAATTACTACAGGTTCATATACAATTTGCACTAGAACACACTAGGCCCTAAGAAATTGATTATCAAACCATCTAATACCTTAGCTGTTGAAACCTTATATGGCATTTAACAAAAACACATAAATATTTCCAGAAATCATATTTATTATCCACTTTAATCATTCATAACCGCGGTAACAATTGAAGATATAAACATAACCATAAGTTTCCTCAAGATTTTAGTTAAACATAGCAATGAATATGAACTCAATTCAGCCAATAGAAAAACATTCAAAATAAATAAGACCTAGTTAAGAATCAAGTACCCATGACAATTACACACCCCTAACATTATGGGTTTTAGCTTGACATAGCTAAAAGATAGAACTGAGTACCAATATCAGTATCCATTGCAATGGGCAAAGAGTAATACAAGAAAATTGAAAGAATCATTTCTTTTCTTGCTCCAATTCTCTTCCCCAACTTAGTTCCCAAACCTTTTTCTTCAAGGATGATATCTCTTATGTACTTCTCTCTCTAGAAGAATGGTTTAGTGTACTGCTGATTTTAATCTCTGGAAATATGTCTAAATTAGTCCTCCAAAATTTCCTTTTATACTACATACAAAAATAACTCAGTTTTTGCATGATTCACCAGTCGGTGATCAAGGTCAGCCATCACTAAATACTTCAATGATCCGCTGAATATGTACTTGACCGCCTTCAAAAATATCTACCATAGGTCTTGGTCTACACAACACTAGGGATGCAACTGTGCATCATTCAATCTTTTTGGTGATCCATCAAACCTTCACCAACATCGACTTTTAACTCCGTAATTGATAGGGTTGGACTCTGCAACATTATGGGTTAACATCAACCTTCGGGGATCTGTCAAATCATTTGGCGATGCAAATTTCTACCACCTTTTTGGCATTGTTGCTCCTTTAACCTATGGTGTTGAGTTTCTGTCCTTCCATGCATTTTCATCCTCAATTCTAGTATCAAACATATAGATATTTCAGCATATGAGATACAAAAATACATTAAGGACAACCTTTTCATACTTTTTAAACTCTATGTGAGTCCAAAATGTGGACTCACTGGCACCCCCAACTTTAACTTTTGCTTGCCCTCAAGCAAATCAAATATCAATCAATCCAAAGTGCATTGCTTGCAAATAGGGCCACAAGGAGAAACACATATATTTCTCCCTTTGTTGTCAATCTTCAAAGCTTCTACAAACCACTTACGTGATTTTGAAGCCTCAAAAGATTATTAAAGAGTTCTCAAGACAAAGCTATGCTCACATTGCCAATGTGACTGCTATACAATGCCCAAAAACAAAACAAATTTCCCTCACAACAAAGAAAATCCTTATGCACACAAGCTCATGACATTAATTTCAAGGATCTAGCAATACTGGCACTCCCAAGTAAGAAATGACATGCAAATTTCTACCCATAGGCATGCCCTTATTCTCAATCAATGTTCACTCGATTTCATCCAGACTAGGATCACAAATGACTTTGGAGGGATATGATGTAGACTAAAGGATGGGAATGATAACAATTGGGCATAAGTGACTCGTCCCTCCTTGAACTCTACACTCAACTCTTTATGTTCATGATTCTTTTATTTTCCTTTCTTTTTCTCTTTCCAACAACATCATTTTTCATTAATCTCAATCTTAGGTGTCTCCCATGCAACTATTCTTCAACTAACGTTTTAGAGGGTCCTATTTTCAAACAATTCTTTCTTTCTTTTTATTCAAACATTTCTTCTTTTTCTTTTTCATCATGCATGGACTCCTCCACTTGTTTGTTGTTTACTTTTCTCAAACTTTTGAATGGGAAACACCCCTCTCTTACCAACATCCCCAACTTCTGTCGTTGGCCACAACATTCGCTAATTTAAGCTCAAGGAGGGAATGGTATTCAATAAAAAAGGAATACCTTTCAAATTAAAGGTCAGGGGTAACAAGGTTACCAAATGCATGATCTAAGCCTAGAGCCTAGACGTGACACGGTGAATGGGAACTCCAGGGGACCCAAACAAGCCTCTTAGCATATGAATCACAAATCTTTGGTCGCGGAAGCAAAGTAAACAACAACAAGAGATACAATAAAAAGGAAAGTGGGACTAAGGGAAATCTTGATATTCATAAAAGCATAAAGAGTCAAGCTCATAGCATAAGTACATCACAATATCCAAAAACACCTCTAACATAGAATGGAGCGGGGGCCAAGACACTCTCCGGGCTTACCCTCATATTAACAAGTGTTGAACATAAAGAAGTCTCAAAATAGCAAGAGTAATTTAGATAGTGTCCTCGGACTTGAGGACTCACCAAATCTTATCTCCGAAGTATCAACTAGCCACGTGGAGGATGATCAGAAGGTGCTCCGATCCCTACATGGTAATATCATATAGGCATAAAGTATCCATTAGTACGTTTGAATGTACTAAGTATGCAGGATGTAATGCAACAAGACATGAACCAATATAGTCAAAATGCATAGTCATAAGCAATAGATATATAATCTTAATATAGCATGCATGATCAATGTTCACAATAAAATATTCTTGTAAATCTTTCATTTTGCAAAATTTATATAGTATGCACATGTGTTGGAAAAGACGTCAACCGACATAGACCAAGTAGCTACAACTTGGAATCTAAGGCATAACACACCCTCGGTAAGGTGGAACGAGCATGACACCCCCAGGCTAGGTGTAGTCTATTTGCCAAGGTAAACCAAACATGATAACATGACTAGATGGCTCCACTAGTATAGTAAGGGTAATAATCATAATCCTATCACGTTCACATCGTTTAGGGACAAAAGACTTTATATAAGGACCCCTTAAATCTTAAGACTCAATCGGTGCTAAGTCAAATCCCATGGAATATTTGAAAGAATCATAACTTTAAGAAACACAGAAACATGACAAGACTAGCTCTTAAAATATGCTTGACCTCTAATTGTGAGCCTAACTTGAAACATGATAGCAGATCATAATTATACATAAACCCTTGTTTTAACATGAATGGCTCACAGAAGGTAAAAATCTTGAAATAGTGCTTAGCTTGTAATTTGTAAAATCATAATAGATCATAGTTTCATAGCTCAAAACATGCATGATCTCAATAAACAAAGATCAACTTATATTGTAAGCTTAAAATAGATACTTATGCATAATCAACAATACTTTGATAGAACTCCAACATAATTCATGCTCATATTTTATAATATTAGATACCCATAAGTAATACAACTCGAAATCATGCAATATTTCATAAAAAGGAAGATTGGGCTCAATGGGTGAAAGGACCCAATGGATGAAACCCACATACCTCAAACTTGGGTTTTCTTGAGATGAGCTTGAAGAAAACTTAGAGCTTGAAGTGAATCCTTGAGTTCCAAAATTAAGCGTGAAATCCTTGAATTTGGTATGAGATATTTGGTTAAGTCTTAGAATGGTTTTTGAGAGGGTTTTCAGTGATATAGCATTGAAAAATGGCTAAGTATGAATGATTTCATGCTTAAGTGGCATGGGGCTATGACCCCAAAGCCCTGGGCAGATAAGAAAAACTAAGGAAATTTTATACTGGTCCGTGTCTAGTCCGTGATGTGGGCACAATGCAAAGGAACAAATAACACTGATCCGTGCCCCTGGCGCGTTGTGGCCAGGCTGCAGATGCTCTCTAGAATTCAAAAATTAGCAAAAATTATTTTTCACTATGGGTCCTCTAAAATCTGGGTTATACACATTTCCACTCAATTTTATTCCCTGATCGAGAATATGAAGTCGGATTTTCGATATCACACACGGATTTTGAGATATATGGAAATTACGATTATGCACATTCCAAAGCACATTTTTGGGGAGTTTCAGAATCTCCCCCTTGGGAACATTCATCCCCGAATGTTAAAGAAACATGTATGAGAGAAGTAATCATGAAGATTACAACTACGACATGAATGCAACAAATGCATTTAACCATCATTTTTGAAAATCTCAACATAAATGTCAAAAATCACCATAAACTTGTTACCCTTAATATGAATGCATGAAAAATGACATAAAGTCTGAGACTTAAGACTTGAAATCATGCAGAGGACTTAGATTAATATCTTTGGCTTTAGTAGAGTGGAAGAGATATGGGTATCACTTTTTCATGTTCGCCTCGGCTTCCCATGTGGCACTTTTAACTTGTTGATTCCTCCAAAGGGCCTTAACGGAAGCTACATCTTGGTTTCTCAACCTCTTCACTTGTTTATCCAAAATCTCCATCAGGAGCTCCTCATAGGTCAACTTATCTCCCACAACACCCACAACATCCAAGGGCACTATAGCACTTGGGTTACCCACACATTTGCTCAACATGGACAGATGGAAGATTGGATGAACCATATTCATCTCCATAGGCAATTCCAACTCATATGCAACCTTACCCACTCTCCTCAAAACTCTATAAGGACCCACAAACCTTGGGCTTAATTTTTCCTTCTTGCCAAATCGGAACATACCCTTCATAGGTGAGACTTTCAAGTAAATCCAATCGCCAACCTTAAACTCAAGATCTCTCCTACTCACATCAGAATAGGACCTAGCAAATCCATCTCCCCTACTTTAAACCACCAAACCGAGGATCTCCAACATCTACCATACAAGGCCTCAAAGAGAGCCATACCAATGCTTGAGTTGTAGCTATTGTTGTAAGTAAACTCAATAAGTGGGAGATGTTCATCCCAACTACCCTTAAACTCCAAAACACAAGCTCTAAGAATATCCTCAAGAGTTTGGATAGTCCTCTTGGCATGACGATCTATTTGAGGATAAAAAGTCGTGCTAAGCCTAACCTTGGTACCAAGACCTCTTTGGAAGGACCTCCAATAGTGAGAAGTGAATTGAGCACCACGATCTGAAATGATAGACAAGGTCACCCCATGCAATCTAAACAACTCATCTATACACAACTTGGCATAATCTTCGGCTCCATAAGTGGTTTTGACCAATATGAAGTGAGCCAACTTTGTCATTTTATCCACAACAACCTAAATAGAGTCAGCATGTTTCCTAGTCTTAGGCAACCCAACCACAAAATCCATATCGATCTTTTTCCACTTCCAAGTAGGAATTTCTATATCTTGGGCTAGATCACCCGACCTTTGATGCTCAGGTTTGACTTGTTAGCAATTGTGACATCCAGATATGAACTTGGCAATATTTGTCTTCATACCACCCAACTAATACACCTTCCTCAATTCTCTATACATCTTTGTAGATCAGGGTGAATAGAATAGGATGAATTACGGGTCTCCTAGAAGATCAATTCTTTCAAACCAACAACATTTGGCACACACAATCTACCTTGGTACCTAAGGGCACCATCTCCCCTTTGGGAGAAAAAGTCCACTTTACCATCTCTCACCATGGCCTTCAACTCTAGCAAGGCAAAGTCAAGATCTTGTTTTGCCTTAACCCCCTCAATCAAGGAAGATTTAGAACCATCAACAACTACTACACCACCATTATCAACTTCATCAAACCTAACCCCTAATCTAGCTAACCGATGAACTTCTACACCTCCTTGCCACCATGATCAACATGAGCTAGACTACCTATGGACACTCTACTTAGAGCATCTACCATAATATTAGGTTTGTGGGGGTGATAATGCACACTCATACCAGTCTTTAAGGATCTCTAACCAAGTTAATATTTTTTGGATGAACACATATTGGAGACTCTTGTGGTCGGTAAACACATCAACATGAACCCCATATAAATAGTGACACCAAATTTGTAAAGCAATACTACGACAACCAATTGAAGATCATGGGTGGGATAATTCTTCTCAAGCACCTTAAGTTGCCTAGAGGCATATACTATCACCTTACCATTTTGCATCAAAACATACCCCCAAACCAATTCTTGAGGCATCATAATATACCACAAACCCTTCCAACCCTTTCGGTAAGTCCAAGATAGGAGCGGAGACAAGCTTATATTTCAAACATTGAAAACTCTTCTCATATTCATAGGTCCACACGAATTTTGCCTTTTTTGGGTCAACTTTGTCATAGAGGAAGAAATAGAAGAAAAACCATTCTCAAACCTCTGGTAATAACCTACCAAACCCAAGAAGCTCCTAATATCCGATGGAGTCAAAGGTCTAGGTCAATTCCTTATCACCTCTGTCTTCTTAGGATCCATATTAATGCCATCACCTGAGACCACATGCCCTAGAAAAACAACCTCTTTCAACCAAAACTCATATTTTTCGTATTTTGCATACAACTTCTCCTCCCTCAAAATTAGTAACAACACCCTCAAGTGATTCACATGCTCCTCCTCACTATGGGAATAAATCAAGATATTATCAATAAAGACTAGCACAAACATGTCAAGGTGGGGGTTTAAAGACCCTATTCATGAGATCCATAAATATGGAAGTGCATTAGTCAAACCAAAGGACATAACCACAAACTCAAAGTGCCCATACCTAGTCTGAAAAGCTGTCTTGGGAATATACACTCCCTCACTTTCACTTGGTGATATCCGGACCGAAGATCAATCTTAGAAAAGTGACTAGCCCCTTAAAGTTGATCAAAAAGGTCATCAATCCTTGGTAGAGGGTACTTGTTCTTTATGGTGACTCTATCTGTCAGTAATCAATGCACATCCTAATAAAACCATCCTTTTTCTTCATAAACAACACTGGTGCACCCCAAGGTGACTTACTAGGCCTTATGAAACTCATCTCCAACAAATCCCTTAATTGATCCTTTAACTCCTTCAATTCCTCCCGGGTCATATGGTAAAGGGGAATGGAAATGGGTTGAGTATCAAGAAGGAGGTCTATACCAAAGTCTATTTCCCTTTTAGAAGGAATGCTAGGAAGCTCATCGGGAAAGACATCAAAAAGCTCATTAACCACCGAAACTGACTCAATAGGAAGGACTTTGGACTCAACATCCCTAAGCCTCACAAGATGATAAAGGCAACCCTCCGGAATCAAATTTTGGGCTTTAAGGTAAGAAATGAATCTACCCTTGGCCACCATATCACGACTTTGTCCTATCGATTAGTATTACACAGAAGAAATCAATTATAGACACTAATACAATTAGATCCGCTGGGCTTTAAGGCAAGAAATGAATCTACCCTTGGCCACCACATCATGACTTTTTTACTCAAGGACGGGCTCATTAGGAAATTGGAATTTAACCCTACAGGTTCTACAATCAATAGAAGCATAATATGCATGCAACCAATCCTTCCCAAGAATGATATCAAAATCCACCATATCTAATTCAACAAAATCACAAGGTAAGACTTTTTTTGCAAAATGAACATGGGACAATTTCTATAGACTCTTTTGCAACAATGGACTCACCAACGGAGGTAGACACTTCATAAGGGTCAGAAAATAATTTAGGACTATCATGAAGCTTTTTGGACACAAAAAGAGTAATAAAAGAAATAGTGACACTCAGGTCTATCAATGCATACACAAAAAAGTAAACAACCTTTATCATACCGGTGACGACATCAGGCACCTCATCCTCCCCTTGTCTTCCTTGAAGAGGATAGAATCTATTGTATCTTGGAGCACCCCCTTGTTGGACTCCCTTAGCCCTTGGACCCGTATTTGCAACTTGGCCTTATGGACGACCATCTCTACCTTTGTTTTGAGCATGAGGATAATTAATAACTTTGTGACCTATTTCACCACAGCTAAAGCAAGCATTACAATTCCTTAAACATGGACCACTATGATTCTTTTCATATCTTGGGCATCTAGGATTTGTCATTCCTCTTTTACAACCTTGGAATCTTGGGTTCTTCACCTTATCATTGGCAAATTTCTTGTTAGGAGAATTGGATGACCCTTGTCCTTAGAACTTGTGGCTTTGAGGAAATCGGTCACCCTTATAACCTTGGAAACCACCTTCAAAAACAAGTATTGTTGGACTCACCACTCCTTCTTTTTCTAAGCTTTTCCCCTCTAGTTGCTCGGCATAAGTCATGAGCTGCAACAAGTCCATATCTCCTACTAGCATGGCGGTACAACACTCATTAACCAAGTCAGACACTTCCGACACAAATTTGTTCATCCTTGATCTAGATTCGGCAACCAAATGTGGAGCATACTTGGATAGCTTGTTGAACTTAATGGAATACTCCCTTACACTCATAGAACCTTGCTTAAGGTTCATAAACTCCATCGTCTTAGCCTCTCTTAGCTTGATTGGAAAGATCTAGTTGAGGAATGCGGCTTTGAACTCTTCCCAAAGGATAGCATTATCATTCCCCTTTTCCAACTTCCATTGCGTAAACCAAATTTGAGCCACCCCTTTGAGTTGGTAGACCGCCAACTCTGATTTTTCCTCCGATTGACCCCTATGACGGATAAAACCTTGTACACCTCCTCTATGAAATCTTGGAGATCCTCATCCATCTTTGATCCATGGAACTCCGTTGGGTTCATTCTTGTGAAATCCCTCACCCTAGAATCCAGAATGGGAGAATGAGGGGCTTAGGCCCCTAGGTTAATTTGGTTGGTCATAGCATGAGCCAACAATGTAATAGTAACTCGAAACTTATCTTGGACAACCCCTCCACGTTGAGGAGCATGAGGGGCCGGTTGCTCCTTGGATGTATGGGCTCCTCTTAGTCTCTCTTTTGGAATCGGTATTATCTAGAAGAGCAAAGAGCGTTCGTTAGGGGAAAAGCCTTACATTTACATCTAAAGCATGATATATACCATGAAGAATTGAAACATTTCTTAAAGTGCCTCATTGCCTCCCATTCATAGTTGTGGCGCACTTCAGAACCACGAAGAAGACTCTAACAGATGAAGTGCGTTAGATGTCACGACCTAAGCGTAGGGCCTAGATGTGACACGGCGAATGGGAACCCGAAGGGACCCCAAACAAGCCTCTTAACATACCATTACATATCATTGGTTGCGAAAGCAATTAAATAATATAATAAGAGTAGAAATAAGGAAAAAATAGCTAAAGGGATACTTTTTGAACATAAATACCAAAACAAGAGAGTCGAGACTCAATACATAACATGTCCAATGACACCTTTATTGCATAGATAAGAGTGGGGGCAAAGACAAGCAACCGGGCTCATACATACATAAAAGGAAGATATTCTTAGTACATAGCATGAGATTACAGACATTTTCCCCGGAATGGAGGACTCACCAACTAGCTTGAGAGAAATCATACTAGCCACATGGGCGAAGATGCTCAATGGGGCTCCGGTTCCTACATGGTGACATCATGTAGGCATAGAGTATGTCTTAGTACATTTAAATGTACTAAGTATGTGGGATGTAATGCGACAAGAGATAAGAAACATAATCGAAATGCATAAGCATAGGCAATGAGTAGCATATAACAGTATGGCGTGCATGGAAGTTGCTTGAAGTAAATCATGCTTACATAGAACATAATACATATGTAAGGAGAGACCATTATTAGTGAATAGCCAAGGCCTACCACCTTCTTAGAGAGGTGAATGAGGTACAAACCCCTCAATATGGTTGAAGAGGTACAAACCCCTTAACATGATTGATGAGGTACAAATACCGAAACATGGTTATCAAGGTACGAACCTCTCAACCCTGTTACACGGGTCTACCACCTCCCGAGCGAGGCGATCGAGGTACAAACCCCTCAACATGGTTACCCGGGCCTACAACCTCCCAAGTGAGACTTGGTCAATTCCCAACACTATAGAGATAATATCATATACATACATTCCTTTCATCATCATATAGTCATTCAACTCATAAGACATCCATTGGGCCTCCAATTCCTCAAGAAATCATAACTAGACATTTTATCAAACACTTGATGGGAGTGTAGTGCTAGTGTAAAATCATGCAATTCACGAGTGGAATCATGATAGAAAATTCAGTCTATAACCATCAATAGATACTTGGTAACACCCTCAAACAATATAGATCAAAACCCTCCATCAAATTTTACAATAGATCTTATATTCATAGCTCAAAACATGCTAAAACAATCACAATTTCATGAAACCCCAACATAGTGTGTAGTGAAATTCATAATAAGTAAGACGCATGAGTAAATCAACTTTAAAGTATGTAATTTAGGTTAAAAGGAAGCTTGGGCACCACGGGTGAAAGGACCCAATGGTTGATACCCACATACCTTAGCTTTGGAGAATTTCTTGAAGAAAATTTGAAATGGAGACTTGAAGCTTGAGTGAAATACTTAAGATCTTGATGAGTTTTGGAACTTGAAATTTGGGGTGAAATATTTGTCAAAGTGTTTGAGTGAGAACTGGAGAATGTCTTCAATGATATGAAGGTGAAATATGCCTATGTATATGTGTTTTCACACATGGGAAGACTTAGGACCAAGACCCAAAGGACTTGGACTGGACAGGAAAACTGGCCCATTTTTAACATTGTGGCGCACCCTTGGCGCGTCGCTCCAGGGGCGCGAATGCTCATTGGAAATCACATTTTTGTGATTTTTGGATTTTGATACGACAGCTTTTAAATCAGAGTTAGACCCATTTCCCACTCAATTTTCCCCCTTAAAAAGAATATGAATTCGGATTTTTGATATCAAGCACAGATTTTGATATATATGGAAATTACGAATCTAGGCATTTCCGAGGCATATTTTTGAGCACTTTTTAGGGGTCGTTTAAATATCTCCCCCTGGGAACATTCTTCCTCAAATATCAAAGAAACGTATATGAGAGACGTAAACATGACAATTTCTGCTCATATTAGGATGCAACAATGCACTTAAACATCATTTCAAGAATCTCAACATAAGTGTAAAATCATCATGAACTTCTTAATCTAGACATGAATGCATGCAAATGTCATGGGTTGAACTTAGAATTGAAATCACACTGGGGACTTAGAGTAGTACCTTAGGCTTGAATAGAGTGGAATAGATAAGGATATCACTTTTTCATGTACGCTTCAGCCTCCCGTGTAGCACTTTTAACTTGTTGATTCCTCCAAAGGACCTTAACGGAAGCCACATCTTTGTTTCTCAACGTCTTCACTTGTCTATCCAAAATCTGAAAAGGAACCTCTTCATAAGTAAAGTTTTCTTCAACAACACCCACAAAATCAAGAGGTAGAATAGCATTAGGGTCTCCCACACATTTCCTCAATATAGATACGTGAAAGACTGGATGAACCAAATCCATTTCACTAGGCAACTCTAACTCATAAGCTACCTTGCCAATCCTCCTCATTACCCTATAAGGAACCACATATCTTGGACTCAACTTGCCTTTTTTACAAAAAAGAAGCACACCCTTCATGGTTGACACCTTCAAACAGACCCAATCAGCAACTTCGAATTCAAGATCCCTTCTCCTCACATCGACATAGGACTTTTGGCGACTTTGGGTTGTCTTCAACCTTTCTCTAATCATCCTAACCTTCTCAAGAGCCTCCATAACCAGATCTGGTCCCAACAAAACCATCTCTCCAACCTCAACATCTAGCATAGAGTGCCTCAAAAGGGGCCATACCGATGCTAGAATGATAGCTATTGTTATAAGCAAACTCAATCAATGGAAGATGATCATCCCAACTACACTTAAGCTCTAATAACAATCCCTAAGCATATCCTCAAGTATTTTGATAGTTCTTTTGGCTTGGCCATCCGTTTAAGGGTGAAAGTCCGTACTAAGTTTAACTCTTGTACCAAGACCCTTTGAAAGAACCTCCAAAAATATGAAGTAAATTGAGCTCCACGATCTGATATGATGGACAAAGGAACCCTATGCAACCTCACCAAGTCATAAATGTACAACCTAGCATAATCTTCAGACCCATATATGATTTTAATTGGTAGAAAGTGAGCCGGTTTTGTTATCCGATCAACCACAACTTAAATTGAATCAAAACCCTTTCTAGTCTTGAGTGGACCAACCACAAAATCCATGTTAATCTCTTCCCACTTCAAAGTAGGAATTCCTTTGAAAGGACCTCCAAAAATGTGAAGTAAATTGAGCTCCACAATCCGATATGATGGACTAAGGAACCTCATGTACCCTCACCAAGTCATGAATATACAACCTACCATAATCTTCAACCCCATATATGGTTTTAATAGGTAGAAAGTGAGCCGATTTTGTCATCCTTTCAACCCAACTCAAATTGAATCAAAACCCTTTCTATTCTTGGGTGGCCCAACCACAAAATCCATATTAATCTCCTCCCACTTCAAAGTAGGAATCTCGGCCACCCGATCTTTGGTGCTCGGCTTGGACTTGTTGACATCTGTGATAACTAGAAACAATTTTTGCAATATCCCTCTTCATACTTTCCCACTAATACACCTCTCTCAAATCTCTATACATCTTAGTAGAACCGAGATGAATAGAATAGGAAGAACCATGAGCCTCTTCAAGAATCTTTTCTCTCAAGTTATCAACACAAGGCACACACAACCTACCTTGAATCTAAGGGTATCATCTCCCCCTTGGGAGAAAACCTCCACCTTACCATCTTTTACCAATTCCTTCACTTCCAAAAACTGGGGTCAAGATCTTGCTTAGCTTTCACCTCCTCAACCAATGAATATTTAGAACCATCAACAACACCACAACCATTATCAACCTCTTCCAACCTAACTCCCAATCTAGCCAACCGGTGGATCTCCCTAGCCACCCTTTTGCCACCATCATGAACATATGCTAGGATACCCATGGACACCTACTCAAAGTATCGACCACCATATTAGCATTACCTGGATGATAATGCACACTCATATCATAGTCCTTAAAAAGTTCTAACTGCCTTCTTTGTCTCAAGTTGAGATCCTTTTGAATGAAGACATATTGGAGACTCTTATGGTTGGTGAACACATCAACATGCACCCCATACAAATAATAATGCCACATCATTAATGCAAATACCACAGCGATTAGTTCAAGATCATGAGTAGGATAATTCTTTTCATGCACTTTGAGTTATCTAGAAGCATGGGCTACCACCTTAAGTTTTTGCATTAGAACACAAACCAAACAAACTATAGAAGCATCAAAATACACAACAAACCTGTCTAGCCCTTCGGTAGTGACAATATAGGAGCGTACACAAGCTTATCTTTTAATGTTTGGGAACTCTTGTCACACTCCTCAATCCACACAAATTTGGCTTCCTTTATAGTTAACTTGGTCATAGGAGAAAAATAGAAGAGAACCAATTCACAAATCTCCGATAGTAAATCGCTAAGCCCAAGAAGCTCCTAATATCTGACGAGATCAATGGTCTATGCCAATTTCTAATCAAATTCGTCTTTTCAGATCCACCTTAATACCATCAACAACACCACATGACCTAGGAAGGTAGACTCTTTTAACAAAAATTCATATTTTTCATTCTTGGCATACAACTTTTCTTCCCTCAATCTTTGTAGCACCACCCTCAAATGACCCCTATGTTCCTCCTCACCATGTGAATAAATCAAAATATCATCAATAAAGATCATAACAAGTAAATCAAGGCAGGGTTTAATTACCCTATTCATAAGATCCATGAGGATAGCCAGTGCATTAGACAACCCAAAGGACATCACAACAAACTCATAATGCCTATACCTAGTCTGGAAGGCCATCTTAGGAATATCCTATTCCCTCACCATAACTTGATGGTACCCGGACCGAAGATCAATCTTAGAGAAGTGACTAGCCCCTTGCAATTGGTTAAACAAATCATCAATCCTTGGAAGAGGATACTTATTCTTTATGGTGACTCTATTGAGTTGCCGATAGTCTATATACATTCTAAGGGACCTATCCTTCTTCTTTACAAACAACACCGGTGCACCCTAAGGTGATTGTCTATGCCTAATGAAAACATTCTCCAACAAATTCATCAATTGCTCCTTCAACTCTTTTAACTCCATCGGGGCCATGCGGTAAGGGGGAATAGAAATGGGTTGAGTATAGGGAAGGAGGTCTATACCAAAATCTGTTTCCCTTTCGGGAGGAACACCGAGAAGGTCATTTGGAAAGACATCAAGGAACTCATTTACAATCAGAACCGACTCTATTGGAAGGATATTGGACTCCATATCCCTAACCCTCACAAGATGATAAAGATACCCCTTAGAGATCAACATATGGTCTTTAATGCAAGAGATGAACCTACCCTTGACCCTATGGGTTTTACAATCAAGAAGGGGCTCATTTCGGAATTGGAATTTGACCCTGTGGGTTCTACAATCAATAGAGGCATAGTATGCATGCAACTATCCATCCCAAGTATGACATCAAAATCCACCATTTCCAATTCAACAAGGTCACATGGAAATATCTTATGCAAAATGCAAATGGGAAAATTTCTGTACACCTTTCTAGCAATAATAGATGCACCAATAGGAGTAGACACCTCATAAGACTCGCACAACAATTCAGGCTCAACATGGAACCTTTTGACAACAAAGGGGATAACAAAAGAAAGAGTGGCATCTGGATCAATCAATGCATACACATCAAAATCAAAGACTTTTGACAACCCAGTACTCATTCGGGAACCTCATCAACCACTTGTCTCCCTTGGAGTGCACAAAATTGTTGTACCTTGGAGAACCATCTTGTCGGCCACCTCTCCCCAAAGGAACCACATTAGCACCTTGTGGATGAACCTCCTTACCCTTGTTGCAATTTTGAGGGCAATCCATCACTTTATGCCCAACTTCCCCACAACCATAAAAAGCATTAGTATCCCGTAAGCATGGGCCAGTATAACCCTTACCACCTTTTGGACACCTAACATTGTGAACCACACCCCCAACACCTTGGGCCCTTGGAAAATCATTAGCGACCCTCTTATTAAATGCATAAGAAGATCCTTGGCCTTGATCAAACTGGTCAGCCTTTTGACTTTCGAATTTTACCTCAGAATGGGCCCTCTTAGCCTCATGACCCCTTCTCTTCCTCAACTTCTCCTCCTCCATTTGTTCAGCAAATGTTATCAAATAAGACAAATCCATATCACTAATCAACATCACGGACCGACATTCTTCACTCACCAAATCGGATACTCTCATCACAAACTTGTTCATTCTAGACATGGGGTCGGCAACCAAGTGGGGAGAATGTTTAGAGAGTTGATTGAACTTGAGGGCATACTCCCTCACACTCAAAGACCCTTGTTTCAAATTCATGAACTCCTATAATTTGGCTTCCCTATGCATAAGAGGGAAGAATCGATTAAGAAAAGCGGTATTGAACTCCTTTCAAAGCACCACATTATTGATTCCCTTCTCCTCCTTCTATTTATTAAATCATATTTCTGCCACCCTCTTGAGTTGATAAGCCACCAACTCTGCCTTATCTTCTGATCTAACACCCATTATAGCCAAAATCTTGTATACCTAATCAATGAACTCTTGAGGGCCCTCATCCACCTTTGACCCATAGAATTCTGGGGGATTCATCCTTATGAAGTCTCTCACCCAAGATGTCGATGTAGGAGCATAAGGGGCTTGGGCCACTTGGTTGTCTTGGTTAGCCACAACTTGTGCTAGCAAAGTGAGAAGATCCCGAAGCTCACCATGAGCTGGTTGTTCCTCAAGAGTGCGGGCTCTCCTTCCTCTTGTGTTAGGCATGATATAGCATAGCAAAGAATAATTGCTAAGGGGGAGAAACCTTACTTTAACCCTACATCACGACTTAGAACATGAAGAAGGGAAACATTTCCTAAAACCTCTCATAACCTCAAACTCATAGTTGTGGTGCACAACACAATCATGAACAAGACTCTAATCGATGCGGTGTGTTGGAAGCCGAGGACCATTAACAACGTAGCGTTATAATAGTAAGTCTGTCATGATCCAATCGTAGGGACAAGACGTGACATGGCGACTCGGGAACCTGAAGGGACCCCAACCAAACCTCTTAACATATCATTACACATCATTGGTCACGGAAGTAATTAAACAACTTAATAAGAATAGAAATAAAAGAAAAAGGGCTAAAGGGCTACTTTCATAACATAAGCACCGAAAATGAAACGACCCAAAAAGTGCTCAAAAATATGACTCGGAAGTGCCCGAAATTATAATTTCCATATATCAAAAAATTCATTCGTTATTTCAAAAATTCGACTTCATATTCTTGTTCAGGGGGCAAATTTAGTGGGAAATAGGTCAAACCTGAATTTTAGAGCAACCGTAGCAACATTTGAATTTTCAAAGTGAGCTGAAAAATAGTGTAAGTGCGCGTTCCTTCCGTGACAGGCACTAGTGTTAAAGTTGTCTTGATTTTTGACTTCGTTCCAAAACTTTTAAGCCTTGGGCCTAAGTATTCCCATTTACTAAAATACCTATATTTAGCCATATTTCATCCTTATATCATTCAAAACATTCCCCTATACTCATCAAAATACTTGGCCAAATATTTCACTCCCAAATTCAAGACTCAAGCCCTCTTCCGGATCTTAAGGATTTCACTCAAGCTTCAAGTCTCCATTAAAGTCTTCTTTAAGAAATACTCCAAATCTAAGGTACATGGGTTTATTTCAAGGGTTCCTTTCACCCATGATACCGAAGCTTCCTTTTCATACAAATTGCATAATTTAAAGATGATTACTTATGGGTCATCTTTATTATAAAAATCACTGCACACTGTGTGGGGTTTATGAAATTGTGACTATTTTGCTATATTTTGTACTATAAAACTAAGATCTATTGTGAGGTTTGATGAAGGGGTTTGATGTGTGTTTTCTTGAGAGTGTTACCAATTATCTATTGAAGGTTTTACATTGAATTTTCTAGCATGATTTTCACTCTTGAATGTATGGTTTTACACTAGCATTACACACCTGCTAGGTGTTTGATAAAATATCTGGTTATAATTTCTTGAGGAATTGAAGGTCCAATGCATGTCTTATGGGTTGAATGACTTTATGATGATAATAGAAATGTTTATATAGGTTGTTTCATGAGAAAGTACCTATGGTGTTGCAAGTAAATTGTTGGGTTCTTATTTTTGTTGTATTCTTGAGAAAATGAGTAGTACTTTCTTGATGATTGAAATGTAATGGTTCGATGAGTTAGTTCTAAGAAATGCTTAATCCGAAAATGGAAGGGCTCCCATAAGGAAGGTTACTTAATTCAAAAGGGAACGAGCTCCCGTAAGGAAGGTCACTCAATTCAAAAGGGGATAGGCTCCCATAAGGAAGGCCACTTAATCTAAAAGGGAATGGGCTCTCATAAGGATCACTTAATTCGAAAGGGGACAGGCTCCCGTAAGGAAGGTCACTTAATCCAAAAGGGTACGGGGTCCCATAAGAAAGGTCAGTTAATCCAAAAGGGGAGGGGCTTCCGTAAGGAAGGCCTCTTAATTCGAAAGGGGATGGGCTCTCGTAAGAAAGGCTACTTAATCCGAAAAGGGACGGTCTTCTATAAGGATGGTTGATTCTCCAAAAAGGTCTTATTTTATATCGGTTGAGGTTTCTTCCCACACTTATATATTATGTTCTATGTAAGATGGATGATTTTTAAAGCATGATTTACTTAAATATTGATCATATATGCCATATTGTTATTATGATAGCTATTGCTTATACTTATGTATTTTGACTATATTGCCTATCTTTTATTGCATTGCATCCTAAATACTTAGTACATTCAAACATATTAACGTATACTCTATTCCTAAATGATGTTACCATGTAAAATTCGGAGCTCCTATTGATTCTTGTTGTGGCTAGATGGATTGTTTAAGTTAGCTTTTGGTGAGTCCTCCATTCCGAGGATAATGACTATTCTCTTATACTATTTATTAAGATTCTCTTTACTTTATTGTATACTTATGACTATGAGGGTAAGCCCGGTTACTTATCTTCGCCCGACTCTTATCTATGTAGTAGAGGTGTTGTTTGACATGTGGTGTAATCATGCTACGAGCCTTGACTCTCTTGCTTATTGTTGTTATGGTATCAAAGATGTCCCTTAGTCCCTTTTCCCCCTTTTATATATCTTCTCTTAGTCATTTTAATTTCTTCCATGACCAAGGATGTATAATGATATGCAAAGAGGCTTGTTTAGGGTTCCTTCGGGTTCCCTATTTGTCGGTCATGACTAGGCCCTAGGTTCGGGTCATGACAAAGATGGTATCAGAGCACTAGGTATTTAGATCCTCGGAGTCCAACTCACCGCATCGAATAGAGTCTTATTTATGTTTGTGTTGTGCACCACAACTATGAGTAGGAGGCTATGAGACGTTTTAGGAAATGTTTTCCTTCTTTATGGTCTATGTTGTGCATTAGAAGTGAGATAGGAATTTCCTCTCTAAAAAATGTTCTTTACTCTTCTAGTTGATCATGTCACTTCAAAGAGGAAGGCAAAGGAAGTTAAGTTGAAGGTTTTGATATTGATGGATCCAATTTTCACTATTTCAGTCATTATTACATTTGGTTGCTAGTGGGCTTCGTGTGTGTCCCGAGTTGTAATGTGAATCTTTGGTGTTTACCTTTTGGATAGGTATATTGTTGCTAAAAATTCATAGGTGTTGATCCGGGTTTGTATTGCATTAGTTCTTGCTTTGTAGCTTGTTGGAGTCGCGTGGTAGATTTTGATGTCATACTAGGGATAGAATGGTTGCTTGCATGTTTTGTCTTCATGGATGGTAGGACCACTAGAATTGGATCCTTATTCCCTAATGAAATTGTCCTTGAGTGGAAAAGTCATGATGTGGTGGTCAAGTGATTGCGGGGGGTGGGGGTGGGGGGTAGATCCGTTTCATGTCTTAAGGTACAATTGGTCTCTAAGGGGTTGCATTTATCATCTTGTGAGAATTGGAGGTGTTGAACCTAAGTTGTTTTAGTTATAGAATTATTATTAGTGGTAGATGAGGCATTGAATGTCCCTTTCTAATATTTTGAATTTGGGATAGTGTCTTTTGTTTTGACTAGTACACCTGTTATGCCTATATGTCTCATGAATAAGATCTTTAGTCCCTACTCTAATAGGTTTACGGTGGTTTTGATGATGATATGATGGTTCATTTCCCTAATACGGTAGTGCATGTGAGTCAGTTGAGGGTAGTACTACAAAGATTAAGGAAGAAGGTTAGATGCTAAAGAGAGAAGTGGGAATTTTGGTTGTAAGAGGTTGCCATCCTAAGTCGTGTGCTGCCGGGTGATGGTATTAAGGTGGACCCTAATAAGATGAAGGTGATTATAAATTAGCTTAGACCATGACTTCCTTGGGTATTAGGAGCTTCTTGGCTTTAGCGGGCTATTATTTGAGCTTGTGAGTAGGTTCTCTTCTACTGTTTCTCCTATGACTTAGTTGACCCCAAGTAAAGCCAATGTTATGACCGACGTTTAAGTAGGGTGATTTGTTGGGTTTGGGAGTTGCTATTTCTCATATTATTCTTTTGTGCTAGTAGGATTCATGTGTGTTTATGTGTGCCCCGGATGGTTACGTGACTTTATTGTTGCTAGTAGGGGTCTATAAGGGTTTCCCTATGTTTATATTGCATAGAAGTCTTGTCTTGTTATTGTGCTTGAACTTAGCTTAATGTGTTGAGGTCTTGGGGTAGTTTGGGCTACTTGCATAGCATGCTTCCAATGAGTGTAGAACCCGTAAGGTTGTAATATGATGGTTGAGAATGGTTGATCTATTTGGTCAACTACGATGGGTTAGTCACTTCTCTAAGATTGATCTTTGGCTTGGGTTTTGTCCCCAAGTGAGGATGAGGGTAGATGATATCCCTAAGTGTCTTTTCGGACTAGAAGTAAGCACCTTTAGTATGGGTGGAGTTTCTTAGTTGACTTATGCACTGGTTACCTTTATGGGTTTTATGAATAGGGTCTCAAAACCCTACCTTGGCATGTTTGAGGTGGCCTCTAGTGGTGAAGCATTGATTTATTTAGAGCATGTGAACCATTTGGGGGTAGTGTTGTGAGTCTTAGGAGATGAAAGGTTGTTTCCTAAATATGATAGGTGTGAGTTGAGGATAACAAGAAGGTTGTTATAACTCCTTAGGGATTATGATATGAGTGCACATTATTTTTTTTCCTGGTAAGGCTAATGTTGCAGTCAGTGCTCTAGGTAGCCTAGCATGTGTTATTGATGGTGGCTAAAGGGAGACTAATGGGGTCCACCGATTGGATAGATTGGAAGTTAGGTTGAGGGAAGTTCAGCATGGCAGTATAGTGTTCTCGATGGTTTCGAATCTGCTTTGATTAAGAGGTCTAGATTAAGCAAGGCCTCGATTTCACCTTATTAGAGTTGGAAGTTTAGGGTGAGAAGATGATAGAGTGCAGGTTGTCTCCCAAGGGGGAGATGGTAGTTTATGATGCCGAGTGGGTTAGGTCTGTTTAAGGTTGACAATTGATTTATGATTATCAGTTCTTATAGGATGAAAAGGAAAGTTGGTAAGGTTGCATAAGTTTGGGGATTGCCTATGGATAGGGGTTTGGTTAGTCCAGTTCTTCATGCTTGTAGGTGAAGGGGATGTATTGGTAAATCTAGTTCTATAGCACTCTTCGAAATTGTAGGTGATGTGGAGGATAAGTTGTCTTAGGATAAGGTTCCGGTGGAGGTGTTGGATCGATGAGTGGTGAAATCGATTGATAATGATGTGGTGTTCGTCAAGGCCCTTTGGAAGAGTCGTCTATTAGTATGTGTCTCTCGGGAAGCCGGTGCGGGCATGGATAAGAAATATCCATATCTCTTTTGTTCTATTCAAGCTTATGATAACATGTCAAGTCCTTTTTGATTCTTGTGTTCCAGCCCCTATGTCATTGCATGCACTCATGTTTATGTTGACAAGTTCATGACGATTTTAACACTTATGTTGAGGTTTTGAAAATGGTGCTTTAAAGTGTACTGTTGCATTCTTGTTGGGGCTGATCTCTTTATGATTTTCTTCTCTTGCATGTTTCTTTGACATTAGTGGATGAATATTTCCATGGGGGAGATATTGAAACAACCCAAAAAGTGGATAAAAATGTGCCTCGGAAGTGCCCAGAATCGTAATTTCTATCTATCTAAAAATCCGTTTGTTATTTCGAAAATCTGACTTCACATTCTTCTTTAGGGGACAAAATTGAGTGGGAGATGGGTCTAACCCAAATTTTAGAGCAACCGTAGCAAAATATGAAGTTTCAATGTGAGCTGATAAATAGAGTAAGTGCGCGTTCCTTCCGCGACATGCACTAGTGTCAAAATTGTCCTGATTTTTGACTTCGGTCCAAGACTTTAATATGTGTTCCCATTCTCTAAAATACCTATTCTTCATATTTCACCCTCATATCATTCAAAACATTCCCCAATACTCACAAAAACACTTAGTCAAGTATTTCACTCCCAAATTCAAGACTTAAACCCTCTTCCAGATCTTAAGGATTTCACTGAAGCTTCAAGTCTCCATTAAAGTCTTCTTCAAGAAATTCTCCAAAGCAAAATTATATAGGTTTCTATCATGGGTTCCTTCCTCCCATGATGCCCAAGCTTCCTTTTCTTACAAGTTGCATGATTTAAAAAAGATTTACTCATGAGTCTTCTTTATTATGAAAATCACTACACACTATGTTAGAGTTTATGAAATTGTAACTATTTTGCTATGTTTTCGGTTATGAAACTAAGATCTATTATGAGGTTTGATGAAGGATTTTGATGTATGTTGCTTGAGGGTGTTACCAAGTATCTTTTGAAGATTTTACATATAAATTTCTGGTATGACTTCACTCTTGAATTGCATGGTTTACACTAGCATTACACACCCGCTAGGTGTTTGATAAAAAGTCCGGTTATGATTTCTTGAGGAATTGAAGGTCCAATGCATGTCTTATGGGTTGAATGACTTTAAGATAAAGATAAAATGTTTATATGGGTTGTTTCATGAGAAAGTACCCATGGTGTTGCAAGTATATTGTTGGGTTCTTACATTTGTTTTATTCTTGGGAAAATGAGGAGTTCTTTCTTGATGATTGAAATGTAATGGTTAGATGAGCTAGTTCTAAGAAATGCTTAATCTGAAAAGGGACGGACTTCCGTAATGAAGGTCACTTAATCCAAAAAGTTATGGGATCCCATAAGTAAGGTCTCTTAATCCGAAAGGGGATGGGCTCCCGTAAGGAAGGCTACTTAACCCAAAAGGGGACAACCTCCCATAAGGAAGGCCACTTTATCTGAAAAGGGATGGGCTCTCGTAAGGAAGGTCAGTTAATTCAAAAGTGGATGGGCTCCCGTAAGGAAGGTCACTTAATCTAAAAGGGGATGGGCTCCCATAAGGAAGGCCACTTAATCCGGAAAGGGATGGGTTCCCATAAGGAAAGTTGCTTCACCAAAAAGGACTTATTTTATGTCAGTTGAGGTTTCTTCCCACACTTTTATATTATGTTCTATGTAAGATGGATGATTTGCAAAGCATGATTTACCTAAGCATTGCTCATACATGTCATATTGTTATTATGCTATCTATTGCTTATACTTATGCATTTTGACTATGCTTCCTATCTTTTATTGCATTGCATCCTACATTCTTATTACATTCAAACGTTCTAATGCATAATCTATACCTACATGATGTTACCATGTAGGAACCGGACCTCCTATAGATTCCTCTTATGGCTAGATGGATTGTTCAAGTTAGCCTTGAGGGAGTCCTTCATTCCGGGGATAATGACTATTCCCTTATACTATGACATTAGGTCCAGTCAATGACACTAGGTGGGTTCTAATGTTGGCCATCACTAGAATACATGCAAAGCGAAAAGAATTAATTAATACATGCATTCACCTTTCCAAGAATATATTATTAATTATTCGATTTTACCTTGTTAATTGTCATAATTACTGCAATCCTAGTTGTTGTTTTAGACTTATGAATTGAAATAACATAATAGAGCACTTACACAATTGAATTAAGAACAAGAAAATCCAACATCAAAGAGAATCACAAAATTAAAGATGAAATTAAAGTACAAGTGTTCTCAAAACTCTCCAATGTTATCTCACTATTTTTCCTCTCTAATTCTCAAGTTCTTTGTGTACTATGTGTAAAACCTATGAAAAATAACCTAAAAAACTTATTTATAATATTTAAAATACATGTCTTAACCATAATAGGATAACTGGGTCGGCACGCCTCACGAACAGGTTTGCGGACTGTATTGCATTCCATGGCCCATAATCGGGGTCTCGTACAGTGCTGCTGAAAAATTGGATTTCAAGTCTACGATACCCACACTTCGACCATAAAGTACTCACGACCTCTAGAGGGGTTTTGACTGATGAATCTTCAGAAAGTCCCAATCTCTGATCCTCTAGACACGAACCCTGTTCTCAGACTCATGAATCAGTCCACGACCATCTGAATGTTTGTAAAATCCACTTCAGAACATCAGCCCCTCATTAGAATTATCCACAAAACCACTTCATGCCCGTAGAATGAACTACAACACATAAAGGGTCTTGTACTGCATCAAAAATCAGCAACTTCTATATTTCTCCCCAAAATTAAGGCCAATCTAGAATCCTACAAATATAATACACAAACATATAAACCCAACAAACAATGCATTGAGAACACCCAAAATTCCATGTTTTAAGCATCAAAAGTATTGTATTTTGACAATACATCAACACTCTCAACTTAAAATTGTTTCTTATCCTCAAGTGACAAACTCAATCCATATAGGTAATATAGTAACACAGAGTCAAATACCCATACCACCTTTTCAAAGCAGAATCAGATAGTTATCTAGAAAACCAGTATAGACTAGTGCATGTGACAACACAACTATGACAATTGAGGCACTAGCAACAATCCATAATCACTACATAAGTCTAATTCTAACAATGGAATATAAGTGCACTCACAGAAAGAAGTCCCATATCTGCCACTCAATGATATTTTCATGTATAACCTTGCGACTGTGCAAATCGATCACTCTCAGAAAAGCTATCATGTATCATGCCTAATACCATAGGCTTTCCCCTATGCTCATGACTAAGACCTTCATCTACTTGGACTAGGATCACTTTATGACTTTTTAGGCTTGTAGGATCAGGGGGCTTTGGTATGGTATTTTGGGAACATAGTGACTAAAAGTCCTCCTTGACACTACGCCTTTTCCACACTTTTGCCCTACCAACAATGTTAGTTTCATCTATATAAGGACCCAAAATTTTCAAGCTTATTTATGTTGTTTAAGGATGTCATGGGACCCCTATGTCCAGCCAAGTACAAAGGGATTTATGTTGGCTAAGTTCTACATAAGTACTGGTAGAACGGTCAAATTTAAACAAGCATACCTTTTAGCACACTTGGAACTCGGAGTCCTACTATAAGTCAAATGAAATCCCTTTGAGTTAGCTTCATAATGCACTTGGTTTCACTTTATTCCAATGTCAGATGAAGTAGTTATGATCGTTTTTATGAGACCCTCTTGTGCAGTGGTGTCAAATGGATAGCTTGACGGGTAGTGATGCCTTTGACGGGCTATTTGGACGGCTTGGGGTAGGAAAGGGCCATTGTTTGCCTAAGGCATATGACACGACCAGTTATATGGACCATGTGCCTTGCAACTAACCTTTAGGATAACTCATGGGGTGTGCAAGGGATACAAGGTAGCACGGGATGGAGTTTTGGTTGAGGGTGGTTCCATGGGCACCTTTGACAGGCCGTGGAGGCCTAGTCGTCCATGAGCCTGAGTCATGGCATGGCTTAGCCATATTTTTCTGCCTACGCGTAGTGCAGCGGACCACTAAACAGACTGTGAAACATCACATTCCCATGAAGTGGTTCGTCAAAGTGACGAGACATGAACTTTTGCTAAGTATTCCCAACTCCCATTTATTTTTATAAGTACCTTTTAAGGGGCTCTCCAAATGACCCGCGGAGTGCGACATGGCCAGTCAAATCTCCTACGAGGGCACACTTTGTCAAATTTTTCATCCATTCACTAATGGAACTTTCGTAATTTTAATTGCTCTAATGACCTTTTTAGACTTCCTATGTCATCTTAACCTCACCAAAAGACCTAAACCCTATTCCAAAGAATCAACCTCATTACTCTCATCTCAAATACACTCTCAATTCTCTAAAGAGCCTCCACTAAGAACCCAATACCAATTTCAAGGAAACTCAAGAACAAGTTTATATTCCAAGATCTACTTCTAAGTTTCCATTCTTCCTCAACTCAATTTCAAGGAACTTAAAGTCTAATGTATGTGCATTGATTCTTGATTCTTTATAATCAAGGATACCCAAAACTACTTTCAATAAAACCTATAGGAATTTTTCTTACTTTGATTTGGGGTTTTTGAATATTATGATTTCCTAAAATTCTATTGGTGCATGGGTAGTGTTTCTTTGATGATTTTAATGTGATTTAATCCATTATATGATGATTTGCTTTGGGTCCATGAAATTACAAATATGCATGTTCCTCCTTTGAATTATTTATGCATGGCTGATACACTATGGATTTAATTATGTTTCACTTCAATTTCATATTATAAAAGTTGATTTTAGGTTGAGTCTTAATTACCCATGTCATTCTCTCATTGTTCATAACATATGCATTCATGTACATGGATCATTTTGAGAAATTATGTTTTGGATTAAGCCGAATTTTGTTTTATGGTATGATTTTGATAAAATGTTGGTTATGACAATATTGTTATCACATATATGTCTTTGATTTTGGATCTTTTAGCATTTTGGGTGCTTGTACCATTTTGTATATGAATGGGCTATTCTCATGCATGAGTACATTGATTGTAAAACTATGCTTTGTCCTTTAATCCTAAGAATGCATTGAAATGGTCTTGGAAGTGATTAACATCTCTTGAAAGTATGTATATATATACACGTATATGTATTCTTTTAGGATGACGGCTTAGCACCGATGGATGGAGGGTTCGCTCTCTTTCCTTGAAGTATATGACTAGCATAGGTTTCCTTTCCAAAATGGGAGTTGTCCCATAAGGAAACATTCCTCCAAAATGGGAGTTATCCTGTAAGGAGAAGAAATAATATAATTTGATGTGCTATTTGTGAAAATCCTGTCCAAAATTGGAGTGGTCCCATAAGGAAGGTTACTTCATGCGAAATGCGAATTGTCCCATAAAGTGAAGTATGGTCTACCCTTGGAAAGTAGATCACCTCTTTACCGATGGGAGGATTTCATCGGGATTCCAAGTAAGAGCTCGCTTGGTCTTAGTTATGTCAGTTAAGGTCACATCCCCTATATATATATAAGTGCATCATTTGCATTTCATGCATCATTACTTTCATAGAATTTCATGTATTCTTTTATATTCAACTCTTTCTATATTATGTGCCCTTGTCATGTAACATTGATATGCAGGTTTTTGTAAGTTACATACATTACACCCTGCATATTCAAACGTACTAACGCATACACTTGCCTACATGATTTTACCAGGTAGGGACCAAGGACCTTGATCACCCACCATTTAATGCTTAGATTGGATTCAGGTTTTCCTTTTAGTGGTGAGTCCTATCATTCAAAGACGAACCACCATCCATCTATCTATGCTACCTCTTTCATTTTTTTTGTACTTGAGGATGAGCCCGAGGTATGTATCCCCCAACCCATCTACGTAGAGGCATTGTTGGACACCTTGTAAACCTCTTTACGATTTATGGTATGAGTTATGGTTAAGTCCATGTTATGTATTTGGTTATCTTTGAGAATTTGATATGTGACTTGACCTTATGATGACAGAAAGATCCTAAGTCCTGAATTGCCCTATAGCGTGAGTCCTACGTACCCGCCCCTTAGTATTTATATGCTATGTGTTATGTGAATGCATGTTAACCCTTTCCCCATGATGCCCCCCATACATGAGTCCTACTTTCCCATCCCTTAGAACTATGTGTTGATTGTTGATTACGCTTCCAAACTGATTATGCGAGTTTTTGTATCTTGAAGCTTGTTTGGGGACTCTTGAGTTCCCATATGCCTTGTCACACCTAGGCCCTATGTCCGCGTGACAATCTCATTCTCCCTTTCTCCTATTTCAAGCTTTTCTGGGTGTGTTCTTTTCATTTTTCAGCTTTTCGCCTTGATTTTACCCTTCATTTTTCTTTTTAAATACTCACAACTAAGGCATCTCTTATTTTTCTTTCACCTAGTACAGGATTTTCCCCTTTATCTATATCTCTAACTTCCCCCTTATATTTGTGTTCCACCCTTACACCAGCCACCCTCAACTTAGGATTTTGGCTTGAGTTGAGGTTGCACTACATCCATCTTCAGAACTAGGGCGACTTTTAGTAGCCACCGTCAACTTAGGTTTTTTGCCATAGTCAAGGTGCACAATGTTCAAGTAAAGAGAAGGGCCAATTTCAAGATTTTTCAACTACCAAGGCTAGGTTAATCAGGTGTTGCAAAGGATAGGTACCTGTTAGGGTCAAACATTAGGAACAAGGGATATACTGCAATTTAGGTTAGTTATTTAGGCTAAGTTGGCTTTCGTGAACAATGGCCTAAGATCCTTTCCTAATCCAACTAATCTACGATCCAACTTAGAGTAACATGACAAGTTCTGAATTACTACATTACACATGAATTTAGCAATTTAAAACTCACACTCACATGGCATTGACTACATTATCAACAAAAGACTCTCATATCATGCTTTTTATCTTAATTTATCCTCACTTATCAAAACAAACGTTGTCAATATATCAAAATATGCATGGTTACTATCTAAACTACTAATTAAAATTTTGGTAGGTATCATCTTTCAAACAAATCACAAAAATATGTTATATGCCTAGGTATTAGTACTATATGCTAAGAATACCACCTAAACCTCTTAAATATGCAGGTTCAACAAAAAATAAATATCCATGGGAAAATGAACACAAACAAGAAGACCCCACGATAAATAATTAAGGTATTTATGGACCCAAGTTACTCTGACTTCACTGAGGCCCATAACTACCCACACTTCATCGAAAAAAGATTTGCATTGTCCCCAATGCATGCAACCAAAGCAAAATAAATCATAAGGGGTCAAAAATGATACCTGGGCAGCTAAGCATCGGTATGTGGCTGAATCTGACTAACCTCATCCTGTGCGGTGATCTTCTCAGTAGTTGTACTTATTACGGAGGGGCCAATACCCCTCAAACTCTCACACTCTCGAGCCTATCATCTCTCCTCCTCCTTTTAGACTGCCTCAAGACAAGCTTGAGCTCCTCCTATTCTGTAAGCGCCACATGTGAGAGTATAACATTTGGATCATCATTGTCTATACATGGTCTCTTCCTATGGGAAGGCTAAACAGGCTCATCAAGAGAAACAAATATACTAAAGAAACCGGGGGAATGGTCTCTTGTAGGGTCATCGGTGCTGCCATTGCTATTGCCATATAGGCCTAGAGTCGTTAGATCTTCATCTGAAGGGACGTCAAGTATGATGGTTGGGTCGTACTTAGGTTAGTTATATCCTCATCTCAGAGGCATCAATACGACATCCACAGCAGAGAGATGGTTCTAAATAGAATTACCTTAAATGACTGCATGCGACCCACCGAGTCTGTAATCGCTTGGCAGGCCCATGGCCTAATCTGATGAACAAGCTGAGTCATCAGTGACTTAGCATGGAATAACCTCTTTGCCATGTCCTGTATAGATATGGAAAACATGTAAACCATGCCAGTGAGAGTTGCTTGTGATGACATGGCCTGTGGTGCAAGAATAGAAGTGGCAGGCCCCCTCTCCTTATCTGAATTGGGCTGTAAGGGCCTAACCTCAATAGTAGCAGTAGTGGCGGTGGCCTATGGAATGTCAAGTGATGGTTCTAAGGTAAAGATCTCTGGCATAGGAGTAGGCTGGTGTTATACTTATCGGAGTGCCATTGGGTTCTTCTTAGCTTTGATCAAGATGGCATCCAAAGTACATTGGGCCTCAATTAGTTAGTCCAATTGGTGTAAGCTTTCCACCCTCGACTCTAGACAAAGCCTGTAAATCAAGCAAGGGAAAGGAATAGAGGTGGATATCTTCAGCACGACCTCATTAATATGCTCGGCGATGAGACGGGCCTAATCAATCTCATAACCAGTCAAGATGCTGGCAACTAGTATTACACGCTTTGGCATCAAACTATTATCAATGAGCATTTATCGGATGCGTGACTTAGCAACCACTCGCCAAACACATAGCGGGAAATTGAGCAAAGCCTTAATAATAGGCTCCTAGTGTGTGGCAACCCAGACACGTTCCGGACCTTGATCAACAATATAAGTAGCCACACATCTTATCAAGCTGGCTCTGTACTCTAGATATCTCATCAACAACGGGTCCCTTGTCTGCCCCACTCTTTATTCATACTCAGCAGTGGATCTATTGGCAAGGAACTCTGGCCTAAATAACATCTGATGGATGGTAATCTCCGATATATACACATGCGGGCCCCTCACTCTTGTATCGGTTAGTATTGGCTAACCGAGGGGCTTCTTCCCATTGGATAGAGTGTTATGAATTGTGATGGAATATGACTTATATTATTTACTCACCATAGTCGGAGTGTATCGACCTAGTGATTTGGTCAGCCACTGAATCCCTTATCTGATTATTGTGTCTTAGAGACCAGGGACGTTGTCAATTCTATCTGTGATGACTCAAGGCTCCTCATTAATGGAGTGGGCTGGTTCGCCCTACTCCGTCTGCTGCATGTCCTTAGTATAGATGGTTTACATTCCCTTGACATATCACCAACCAGTAAGAGCATTTTGTGGTGATGAACTAGGAAATGCGGAGGAGTCCATCTCTAATCTTCCTTCGAAGCCTGACGCAGAGCTGGACTCCTCTTTGGATGGATCCATCTGAATAGAATCACTCCTATCATTGCTTCCCTAATCAGACTAGGGAATACAGACAACAAAAGCCAGAGTCTGCCCTACTCTGGTAGCTTATCTAGTCTAAGGTCTAGCATCCTCCGAGCCTTGGTAGATGCCAAGCTCCTCTAATGATCCACTAAGACAAGGAGTCTGCTCATCCTCCGAAGATTCATCCTTGACCCTTCTCTGTAGGGCCCTGATCTCTTCACATTTTGCTTTTGGTGCCATAGTACTTAAAACATTAATACTTATGCACCTTGGTTAGTCTCACTAATAAAAAAATGCAAAAATAATTTAGACTGAGTTACAAAAAGGTCTATGAAAGTACCTTCATAGGCCGTAGTGGACACTACGAGCCATAAAAGGCTCTCGTATAATAGTGGTTACACAATTTTTGTTCACTGGAAAAGTCTACGAGACTAGGTACGACTCGTAAAATTATTTACGAGTCATAGGCTGAGTCATAAAATTCCAGTGGCTGAAATTATTCCAGGCAGGGATCTACGAGACCTCTCTACAAGATATAAGGTGTTCTGCAACACATAGATGGTCTCATCTGATGGTACTTAGAAATGCTAAGTTTCTGGAATCTTATACGAGTGGCAATTACGATTCATGGAATGTTGCACCGGCCATAAAAGCCATTGGTAGAGAAGAAATTTAGTTACCTGTGTTTCCAAGTCCATCATAATGGACCCCATATGACTTTTTCAACATTTATTCTAACAACAATGAAGGAAAAAACATACACCTATATGACTTTCACACAAAAACTAATACCCCAACATGTTGTTCCCGAGTATACCCCATCGAAAATAGTTAAACATGTTTCCCCAACCCTATCGACCATGTATGAGCAATTTCACAACAAAATTATGCACCTATGTCATCACCCATAAAATTACACCCATAATCAATTTATCACGCATATTGGGTGATTCAATAGGTGCCAAATAATATTATTCACATCATACTATCAAGGGAACGACACCTATTTCTGGACATAGGCACATATTCAAACACGGTCAACCACGAATCAATTATCAATATGTCAATGTCACACCTAGGTTTGTGTCTAAAATACCATTCCCGATATGATTTGCAATATAATCATACAAACATAGGAAAAATTAAAGGTATTTGATTAACCAAAAACTTACCAAGTTATGTGACTAGATTTTTGGAGGTGAAGGAGGTGAAGAGGACTAAAACCCAGGGTCGCCAAAAAATCTTTCCAAAAAATTGAGGTACGATAGCTGTCAGTGGTAGAAATTCTTGGAGGTGGGGTTTGCCGGGTGATTTTGTAATTTAGATTTGAAATAGGGTCAAAATAATTTGACCCCATTATTGATACCTTTCCCAGGTCAACTGAAATCTAATGGGCCTGAACTCTATGAAACCCCAATTTTGGGCCGTAACGTGTTTTATAGCTCATGAAATATGGTTTCATAGAACATCCAAAATCCTAGATTTCAGGACTGGGCTTTACGGACTAGTCTACGAGTTATAGACTAAACTACGACATGTAAAGATGGTCGTAGAGACCCCAACACTTAGAAAATTTTTAGAGAACTTACTTGGGGTCCACGAGCCCCATTCACAACCCTTAGTATTATCTATGGATCATAAAGTTGGCTCGTGAACTGTAGTGCACAACTTTTTGCTCAATGGAAATTTCTACGAAATAGTGTACAGGTTGTAAAATTGTTATGGCTCGTCGAACCAATTGTAGAGGAACTTCCTGATGCCTTTCTTAACCAATAGTGGCTGACTTAGACATGTACCTGCACATTCTTCATAGAACATACTATTACCCTATATGCAACAAGCCCAATGTCCAAAATTACAACAAAAATGCATGAAAATAAACTACCTACAAGTCAAAAAATTAAAAACAAAAGTACAACTACACTATTACGTTAAAGACCTTGGGTCACCTCCCAAGTAGTGCATGATTTATTGTTGTGGTATGACTTGGACAAATTGGGTACTCAGACTTTACCAATTGCCCAGACTTTATTCTTCAAATCATCTAGTCACTTCATGGCCCGACAGAAATTGAAAAGAACCTCTTTGTCATTCAATCCTGAACCTGAGTTGACCAGCTTCCATATCTACTAGTGCTCGCCCAGTGGCTAGGAATGGTCTTCCTAAGATGATTGGTACGTTGAATGCGACTTTGCAATCTAGGATCATAAAATCTGTGAGGAATATGAACTTATAAACTTTGACTAGAAAATCATATATTATCCTTAAAGGCTTATTCACTATGCGATTGACATCAACAACCGTATGCTCATCAGGGTAAGGGCTCCCAATCCTAGCTTCTCAAAGACTACAAGGGGCAATAGATTAATGCTAGAACCTAAATCATAGAGTTCCTTTACGAACTCCACATCTCCAAGTGCAGGATATGGTGAAAACACCGAGATCTTCTCACTTCTGAACCAACCTCATAGCAATAGTACTGCAATGCTGAAGATCTTGGGAGAGCTCTTGACTCACAGTGCGGATCTTAGTAACCAGGTCCTTTATGTACTCTGCATACCCTGGCATCATCTCCTACTCCTTAATAAGAGGATGTTGATGGATAGTTGTTTCAGCATAGAGAGAAAGTGCATGAACTTTTGTTCCTCCTCCTTCTTTTTGATTCTTAAAAAGGAAGGGAGGAGGAGGTCTCGAAATGGGCATCAACTTTTATGGTGCACTAGTAGCTTCACTCACCCCATCCTTTCCATGATCATCGCCTATGTCTGTATCCTTTGCCGGAACTATCTCCTATCAAACATCATCCTTTTTAACCGACATGGGATGATCAATGATGCTCTTGCCACCATGAGTAGTAACCACCATGCACTGCCCTTTATTCATAGGGTTCTGAACTTTGTTGCTAGGTAGTGTACCCCTTTGGCGTTGATTGAGTTGAGTCGACACTTGACCAAACTGTTTCTCAAGTTGTTTGATAGCCATAGAATGAGACTCAATTTTCTGATTGACACTGAAGATTTCAGATTTCATCCCCCTTAGAGTCGCATCCTGTTTCTCAGCTTTCTTGAACAGGTGATCAAACATCTTCTCAATTCTTGAATTACTTGCACCTGTGTCGCAGATATGTGGTGGCACGTAGGGACCATTTCTGAAGCCATCTTTGCCACTCCAATCTACATCTGGACCTTTGTTCTCATCATAGTATCCTTGGTGGTTGTCCCTAAAAGCTCCATCTCTGTTGAAGTTCTGACCTTGGTTTCCTTGATCGTGGTGCTAATAGTCCTTATTCGACCCTTAGGCGTTGGTCCAAAAACCCCCGTCTGTCAGCAATAAAGCAGGTGTCCTCCTCATAATAAGGCTTAACATATATGGGTGCATGTGGAGGTTGATGAACCACTACATTGACTCGCTCCTGGTTCTACTTCATCATCACCTTCATACTTGTGCGAATTCGGGAAAGTTCTTGTTTAATTTCTTTGTTTGTCCTCGGTTGCTCTGAACTGACACTAATAGTAAAATATTTTGTAGATGCTCTATCTATTTGCCCCTATACACAATTATTCTTGATCATTCTGTCCATCCTTTCTGCAATCCTTACGAATGGATGATCTAAGAACATGCCCCCCATGATAGTGTTAGCACAAGCCTGACTATTCTAATCAAGGGAATGATAAAAGATCTCCACCAAGGCATCATCAAGTATCTTGTGATTCGGGACACTCCTTAAGAATTTGGTAAACCCCTCCTTAGTAGTACTGATCGAAACACCAAAAAGTTGCTCAAAGTTGTTGATCTAATCTTTCAATTTTACCATCTTTAATATGGGGAAGTACCTCTCCAAAAAGGCCTTCTGCAATTCAGCCTAATTGGCAATCGAACTCTGCGAGAGCTCAGATAGCCATGGTGTTGCATTGCCAGTATGAGATAATGGGAAGACATGAAGTTGCACAACATCCATAGACAAATTATATGTTACTATCATACTTTTGCAGAAAAATGCAATGTCGTGTAGATGGCTATGAGGATCCTTCGATAGTAAGCACGCAAACAGCCCACGGTTCTGCATCATCTGAAGCAACCCACTCAAGACTACACACTTTGAAGTAGTCGATAGTGGTGGAAACAGAATAGATCCAGTCACCTCTATAGCTATAGGATTCTACCTGTAGTAGTTCCACTAATAAACATTGGCATTAGAACCTGTGGCCGTGGAGCAATGTCTTCAAGAGAAGGTGGGTTCTCATGATTAGCATTCTCATTCTCATTCCTGTTCAGAGCGATATTAGCCAGGTTGTTGGCATTATCTTGGGCCATTCTTCTCAACGTTCTATAGATCTCTGGGTCAAACAGATTCAAGGGTCTACCTTGACTTCACGTGTTGGGCATACACTACGCTTACACCCTGAAAAGAAACAAAAACATCAAAAAATGTAAAAAAGTGGGAAATAAGGATGAATACTCAAATCACTATAAATTAACTAAATCTAGCCATGTTCCCGGTCAACGACACAAAAATTTTGATGTCTCCCAAGTTATACCTCTTTTTTGAGGATAAAGTGGTCATTATCAAGAAATATAACTTAACCGAGGTTAGGGTCGAATCTAAGGGAATACATAGACTCAAGAGAATTCAATTAGTCTAATTTAAGTGATTAACCGACTTATATTACCGTGGAATGGGGGGTTTGTAATAATCAATAGAAAATAAACCTAACTAACACAAGAGTGAAATCAAGATGGAGAAAAACTACGGTATTGTATTTCCCATGATTGCCCAACTTACTATCACAGGACGACCTAATTCTTTTCTAGTGTGTCGCATACAGTATGGTAAGTTAAATCCACCAAACCGTTTGGTCTAGACGAGAGGAAAATATGACTATATGACTTGGCCCATCTCCATAGTGTGCATTATTAACCCTTACATATTAGTCCTAGTGCAGCCTCCCCTTCGCCCGGTTTGGTTGATTCAATGAGAATACATCAATTGTATCCCACTAATTAATTAGTTTCCCTATTTATTACTACCTTGGTCTAGTCAGTGACAATAGGCATATTGTAATGTTGGCCACCACCAGAAAACATGCAACAAAAAGTGAATTAATTAATACATGCATGTACACTTTTCAAAAATTATGAATTATCCTGTTTTACCTTGTTAGTTCTTCAAGGTTCCCATAACCCTAGTTGTGGATTTAGTTACTCATTATTTGTGTAGATGCAAGACTTATGAATTGGAGTAACATAATAGAGCACGTACACAACTGAATTAAGTACAAGCAAATGCAACTTCAAAGCGTTCAAAAAATTAAAGATGAAATCAAAGTACAAGTGTTCTCAAAACTCTCCAATATTATCTCACTATTTTTCCACCATAATTCTCAAGTTCTCTGTGTACTATGCAAAACACTTATAAAACATAACCTAAAAACCTATTTAAAATATTTAAAATAGATGTCCTAAATATAATATGATAACTAGGTCGGCACGCCTCACGAACAGGTTTATAGGCCATATTGCATTCCATGGCCTGTAATCGGCGTCTCGTATAGTGTTGTTGGAAAATTGAACCCCCTTTACGACCCATAGAGTAGTTTATAACTTGTAAAGAGTTTCGTCTGATGAATCTTCAGAAAGTCTCCATCTCTGATCCTAACGGCACAACTCATGTTGTAAGACTGGTCAATCAATGCACGGTCCATCTATACGTTCGTAGAATCAACTTTTGAAAATCATCTCCTCATTGGAATTGTCCACGAAACCAATTCACAGCCTATAACCCATAAAGGGTCTTGTACTACATCAAAAATCACTAACTTCTGTGTTTTTCTCCATAATTAAGGCCAACCCTAGAATCCTGCAAATATAAAACAAAAAAATATAAAACCAACTAACATCGCATTGAGAACACATAAAATTTCAAGTTTTAAGCATCAAAGGTGTTGTATTTGGATAACACATCATTTTGATTATTGGAACCTTCCTACCACAAGCTCAACTATTCTTTCTCTAAATATATTTCATGTTATAGGTATTTATGAAGACTCTATGAACTGTTTTGCATGATATGATTATAAAGGAACTTATGATGACTATTATAATATTTGTCTTTGTATAGTATTATGAGATGATAAGCCATGGAAATATGTGAGTTAAGATGAGGGTTTAATGATTCCCTAACTATGCTTTACTATGTTATGGTGGGTTATTTTGCATAATTTGAAAAGGGATTTCATCATTTTCCCCTTGTACAAAGATATTGATTTTGCATGATTTTGAGCATGTATGCATACCCACCATATTGTTACTAAAATGCATACCAAGCTTCTATGATTGTGAAGGCCTTACGATAAGCTATGAGAAATTATGAATGATATGAATTTTTAAAGGGATATTATGCATGATACAAGTCATACAATTGATATGAAAGTTGTGAATCCCTAATTGATGCTAAGAAGTTTTGGTTTTGGTGACCAACTCTATGAACTATGAGGATACTATGATGTTTTGCTTATTCTGATAGTAAGTATAATTTAAAGTATTTTATGGGATTGTGACCTAGCACTGAGAGGACCATGGAATATAACCATTATCCCTTAACTATGTTGCCACCATAGGATTATCAGTTAGCTAATGGATCCATATAGCTTAAGTTACATGATTGACCAAAATGGGTGGTATTCCCATATGGCACATGTGGATCAAAAACGGAAATGGGTGGTGTTCCCATGGGGCTAATAAGATGTGCATACAAAAATGGATGGTGTTCTTGTAAGGTAGTGATAGGGAACTTTCCAAAAAAAGAGGAGTTCCCATTAAGTGAGTGTTTGGTTTACCCTCGAAAAGTAGACCACTCCTAGTTCGGTATGGAGTGAACATCCGGATTCAAGTAGTAGCTTGCTTGGTCTTATATGTCAGTTATGGTCCCTTTCCCATATATGTATGATATTTTATATTAGTTGATGATTCCTCACATGTATTTAGCCATGGCAATTAGCATGAATTACATATTGATCTTACATTCCTTGATTACAATTATGCATATTGTTTAATTCGGCTTATGTTCATCATTGCAATTGCACCTCGCATACTTAGTACATTCCAAGTACTAATGTATACTTTTTGCCTACATTATTTTACCATGTAGTAACCAGAGATCCTTTCTATCCTCCTCCTTCATGCAGCTAGAATTTTCGGTTGAAGATTGCTTGGCGAGTCCTCCACATTCGGGGACAAAATCCACTTACATTTATTTTCTATTTAGACGCATTTATTTCTGTGTACTATCTTTTTAGGATGAACACAAGGGATGTCTTTGCCCCCACTCCATCCATTTTTTAGAGGTGTTGTTGGACATAATTATGTTATGTATGCAATGAGCCTGACTCTTATGTTATGTAATTATGGGAGAATCCCTTAGTCCGTCCTTATTTCCCCTTATATGCTTATTGTATGTTGATGATGACGCGAAAGTCTCAAGTCCCTAATTGCCCCCACAGTGTGACTCATACTTACCCGCCCCTTAGATGTTTTTGCTATTTGATCCATGATTATCTCTTTTCCAACAACATCCCCATCGCGTGAGTCCAAAGCGCCGTTTCCCTTAGAAATTATGTGCTATGTGTTTGTTGCTCAATTATGCATCTGGAAAACCAATGTGCTATGAATGCTTTAAGGCTTGTTTGGGCTATCTTTAGGTCCCCCACTCACTGTGTCATGTCTATGCCAGATTCCTGGGTCGTGATAATGTCCTTACTGTACAATCAAAAAGTAAAAGATAATACGATAGACTCCCTGAAATGATCACTCAGTACTCGAGAGCTTGAATAGACAGTCAACTCATCATCAGGATCAAAGGAACTGGACCTACAAAGTTTCCTTAACTTGCCCATCATCTTGTTCAGGAATTGTTGTTTTTCTTCTCCCGCTCCCTGAACTTCTGTTGCCTCTATTCTATCTTTAACTGCCTCTAGCTCATATGCTCAAAACAGTTACTCATAGCTATTTGGAAGGTTGCTACTAATACAAGTGTAGGCTGATCATTTGATGTAGCTCCTGGTGCTTCTACATGAAGGCCTGCAACTAGTTGCTTGATCTGCTCATCCATCCCATGAATTTGGCTTATAGTAAGAGGACCAAACTGAAGTGGTCCCGAAGAAACTGAAGGACCTACTACTCCTGAGGAAGACCCCCCCAACCTCTAATCCTGGCTCTGTGAACTACCCAAAAGAGGGATCCAATACATCAATCCATCACTTTTTCTGTCTCTGTGGGCCTCCTCTCTTATTCGGTAGATATATGTACTTGGCAGGCTTCTTCTCTTCATCTATCGGTAGGATAGGCACCGTTGCCTCATAGTATAGTCTAGAAATAAAAGAGGGGTACAGTAAGCTCTCAGTCGTCCTTTGGGCCACTTCCACAACCTGATCAACTATGATCTATCCCACATTAATTTGAAGACCATCAAAGATGGTAGCTATAACAAGTACACAATCTAGAGTAACCTCGATGCCATGTGTAGAAGGAATGACTTGAGCAAAAATCATGAAAAGCCAACATCCATCTTCTAACGTGAACTCATGTGAGTTAATTCCATCATACGAAGTGAACCACTCCGGAGGAACCACATTGTGCAACTTATGCACTAACAATTGAGTGCCCAACTCTCTGTATCTCTCCTTATACACCCTATTGTCACCATCTGTCAATCCATAGATGTTATTAATAGTAGCTGGGCTGAAGTTGACTCTCACACCTCGAATCATGGTAGCCACCTCTTCTCCAAAATTTGTATCCGACATTGGAATAAAACTCATCTACTATGGTATGATTGCCCTTGATAGGTTCATCTTCAAGCAATCCTAAAGTGAAGTTGGCCAAAGAAATCCGGTATCTTTTCATCCACTTTATCCAAGAAAACCCCCCTTTCTCATATCATGGGCAGGCTCAAATACTCATAATATTTTAGGGCACATTTGGTTGACAGGAATCAACTTTGATCAAAGTAGGATTCTTCTTCAACCTCTGGCCAAATTTCATTCTCATGAAGTGCGTTGTCGGGATCTATGTTTACCCAATCAAACCTACAATTCAAATCCAACTTGAAAAAAACATCTCATAGACATTTAAATAATGGGTTAGGAAGAATTTAAGTCCAGAGAATTGATTGGAAAAAGTTTGGATCCAGCAGTGAAATGTTGCTATTTTAAACAATGGCCAACTCTTCTCTGTATTTGCGGCTACACTGGCACAATGATGGGGTTCTAACTACTCTAGGATTCCATGTTCCCAAGAGATTATCCACGTTTACGAAGAGCCAAAAATTTTTGTAAGCATCACAATCGCGACATAGTATCTGCATTCGCGGATAGTAGTATTCACCATCCTCAAATTCATAGGGGTGTTTTTAGAAACAAGGGGGGGCACACTATTGCAGCAAAATTTCAACAAGATGTCATACTCCATTCTATCCCCAACATCATATAATCACTCCCTAGACAACACTCAACAGTACAACATCTTATTTCAAACCATTTTTCAACATATTTGGCACAAAATTTGGCTCCTAAACACCCAGACATGGGATACAACACTAACAACTAGTCATGCCAAGAACACATGAAATGGAGAGTGATCATAACTTTGACAGTGTAGCAATATGAAAGGAAAATTAAACACTTAAGATTCACCATTGTCAAGCCATTTTCATGGCAGCACACAGTTCCATTGATGAAGGAGAATGGAGAAGGAATAGGATAGACAAACCTCTGAGTGAAGAACCAAAAAAGATGAAGAAGAAGAAACATGGGCTTTTCATGAAGAGTTTGTGAGAGGACAAATTTTAAATGCTTGTTTACCTCACTCTATTTTTGTTCAGGTCTGTGTTTTTCTTTTTCTAAAAATTGAAGACAAAGTCAAAAGTGACTTGTCTTTTCATTCAACTGCACCAATCAGCTTCTCCACCTTTGCGGACAATTATGTGCGGCCACACCTCATCGCCAATTGTACATTTCATATTCGCGAACCTAGACCACCTTCGCGGGGCTTTGCGAAGTGCCAAACCTAGGCCAACTAATCATAACTTAGGGTCGTTACAAGCCTATTTGGGCAATCCAACATTCATTGTTGGGCGATGCTTGGACCCAGAGTGTGCTCAAAGTAGCCCATGTTTATCCTTTTGTAATTTTTGTTGGTCTTTTCAGCCATTTGTTCAACTCCAAACATCTTGGAACTTCAAAACCACTACCAAAGAATTTAAAAATTATGGGGGTTAGCTAAAAATCAAAAATTAAAATAAAAAAGATATTCTAAATATTCACAAATGAAAAAATTTATCAAAATAAGAAAAAAAATTATTCATAACTCTTTTTTATTCCACTTTGAGACAATGAACATTCTCCCCAGTTTCAAGATAATTTTCTATTTAAGAACTTGGAGATAGTGATGAGAGACAGTCAACACTTTTTATTGATCTCTCCACTTTGTGTACTTGAATTATCTATTCAAATTAATAATAAATTTCCTTTTTGGCTCCTTCGGTAGATATGGAGTGTCAAGAGGCCATATTCGAATTAAACTCCACATTCTTGGACCTCCTAATAGGCAACACTCCCAATTTCCAATAAACTAAAGTTGCCCTTTATGATTTCTTTGGCTTTTTCTTGCAACATTAGTATCATCTCCTCAACCTTAGCCTCTTGGATGATTATTGGTCTTGATGACATGCATTGGCTCCATATCTCTTCTACGTGAAATGCCACTCCTACTTTATGAGACTCCAATTCGTGGTTGATCACCATTGAATTGAGAACCTTATACTCTATTGCTTAGTTTCAAGTCAACCTCAAAAACATCAACTTCCCATGACAAGAAAGAGCTTGAGATTATCCTTCATGTTGAGAAATTAGTACTTTGAAACGACCCCAAAAACTGCCTGAAATCATGCCTCGGGAGTGCCCCAAATCTTTTTTTTCATATATCTAAAAATTCATTTGTTATTTTAAAAATCCGACATCATATTCTTGTTTAGGGGGTCAAATTGAGTTGGAACTGGGCCTACCCCAAATTTTAGAGCAACCATATCAAAATCAGAAAATCACAAAATATGCTATTGAGGAGGGTCAAAATTAAAGGAGCATATCTCTTAGCATACAAAGAACTAGGTGGCCCATGACCTATCAACTAAAATCACTTTAAATTTTCCATTGATGAACTTTGTTTCACTTTATTCAGAGTTCGGATGAAGGATTTATACGTGTTTTTGTAAAACTCGTTTGTGCAGAAAATGATGATTCTACTGTGGTTTTCGAGTCACCTCCGCAATGCGCCCCTGTGTTTTTGGTACCTATTTTAATTGTTTTGGTCCAGGACATGTAAGTCTTGAGCCTAAAGGTTCCCACACTTGGAAATACATATACTTAGCCTTATTTCATCCTCATATATTTCTAAACATTCCCCAAAACTCACTCAAACATTTAGACTCATATTTCACCCTAAATTCAAGTCCCAAACTCAAGACAAATCTCAAGGATCTCAGTCAAGCTTCAAATCTCCATTAAAGTCTTCTTCAAGAACTTCACAAAAGTTGTGTGGTGTTGAACCATTGAGTCCTTCCATCCATGGTGCCTAAACCCTCTTTTACTTAATATTGCATGATTTAAAGTGGTTTTATATGTAGGTCTTGAATATTGAGAAATTTACTGCACAGTGATTTTAGTTTATGAAAGTACGATGGTTTTAGCATATACTGAGCTTCAAATCTTGGATCTAATGTTGGATTTGATGAGAGGTTTTGATATGAATATCTTGGGAGTGTTGCAAGGCGTTGATTAAATATTTTACCACTGATTTTCTTGCATGATTTCATCTCTAAGTTATATGCTCTTTTACCCTCTTTACACTCCCCCAAAGGTTTTGATAAAATGTCCGGTTACGGTTTCTTGAGGAATTAAAGGTCCAAAGCATGAGATATGATATGAATGATGTTATGAGGATTATATGATGGTGAAATGATGATTAAATGAGCTTAGGAATATGATTATCCCTATATTAGGTATTGCATTAGAGCATATGATGAATCCTATATAAAGTATTGTATAGACATGCCAACCCGGGGGGAAAGAGTCGGGTAACTAGATGGGGGTTTATACTCATTCACTAGGGTGATGGGTGCGATCTTCTCATTCACTAGGGTGATGAGAGCGATTATGGCCAACCTACCAAGGGGTTTGTACCTTGGAGAGCTAGCTTGGTCTCATCTTTACATATGATATTCTATATGAACATTATTTACTTAGCATGTTTTACTTATGCATTGATCATACATGTCATATTGCTATACTATGTCTATTGCCTTTTGTCTTGCATTTTGGATTGTGATACCTATCTATTGTTGCATTGTAGCCCACATACTTGGTACATCCAAACATACTAATGCATACTCTTGTCTACATGATATCACCATGTATGGACTGGAGCTCTATTGATGCTTCTTGTGGCTAGATAGATTGTCCAAGTGAGCCATGGTGAGTCCTCCATTTGGGGACAAGGACCATTCTCTTAAACTAAGTATCAAGACTCTCTTAACTTTATTACATACTTATGACTCTGAGCGTGAGCCCCGTTAAATATCTTGGCCGCTACCATTATCTATGTAATAGAGGTGTTGTTGGACAAAGCTCTATATTTATGTTATGAGTTGATTTATTTATCTCTTGACTCTATGTTACGACAAGCTCTCCCTTAGTCCCTGTTGCCCTTACTTTTATTATGTATGTCTTAGTATGTTTCCGCGATCAAGGATATGTACTGATATGCTATGAGGCTTGTTTGGAGTTCCTTCAGGTTGCTGGTTATGTCTAGGCCCTAGGCTTGGGTCGCGACAAAGGTGGTATTAGAGCACTTGGTTGATAGATCCTCAGAGTCCAACACACTGCATCTATTGGAGTCTTATTCATGGTTGTGTTGTGCACCACAACTATGAGTAGGGGCTATGAAACGTTTTAGGAAATGTTTCCCTTCTTCATGGTCTATGTCTTGCCTTAGAAGCGAGATAAGGCTTTCCCCTCTGATGAATTTTCTTTTCTTTTTTAGTTGATCATGTCGCTTCAAAGAGGAAGGTGAAGAAATGTAAGTAGAAGGTTTTGATTTTGATGGATCCAAGTTTCACTAATTCTTCACTATTCTGTTGGTTGATGGTGGGGCTTCTTGTGTGCCCAAATAGTTGTGTGAATCCTTGGTGTCTGTTCTCTTAGTTTTGTATATTGTTGCTAGGAGGTTCATAGATGTTGATTGGGGTTGTATTACATTAGGTCTTGCTTTGTGGCTTGTTGGATTCGATGTGGTGGATTTTGATGTTATACTTGGGATGGAATGGTTGCATGCATGTTGTGTCTCCATGGATGGTAGGACTCGTAGAGTTAGAATCTGAATCCCTAATGAACTCATCTTTGAGTGGAGGTTGTCAAGTGGTAGTAAGGGAGGTAGGTCCATTCTTGACTTAAGGTATAATTGGTCTCTAAGGGATTGCACTTTTCATCTTGTGAGGATTGGAGGTGTTGAATCTAAGTTGGTTGTTTATAAAATTGTCATTGGTGATAGATGAGGTCTTGAATGTCCCTCCTTGATGTTTGAAGTTGGGGTAGTGTCTTTTGGTTTTACTAGTATGCTAGTTATGCTTATAAGTCTCATGAGTAAGATCTTCAGTCCTTACCCTAATAGGTTTATGGTGGTTATGGTGATGATAATGTGGTTCATTTCTTAATGAGGTAGAGTATGTGAATCCCTTGAGGGTAGTATTACAAGTGTAAGGAAGAAGGTTGGGTGCTAGTAGGAGAGATGGGAACCTAGGGGATAAGAAGTTGCCTCCCTAGCATGTATGGTCCTGGTTGATGGTATTAGGGTGGACCTTAGTAAGACGAAGGTACTTAGAGATTATCCTAGACTTTAGACTTCACCAGATATTAGAAGCCTCTTGGGTTTAATGGGCTATTGCTAGGGATTGTGAGTAAATTCTCTTCTATTGTTGCTCCTATGACTTAGTTGACCCTAGGTAAAGCCATGTTGTGACCGATGTTTTGAGTAGGGTGATTTGACAGGTCCGGGAGTCACTATTTCATGTGTTATCCCTTGGTGCTAGTAGGGTTCATGTGTATGTGGGCTTCATTCATAGGCTCCTTTCATCCATAAAGCCCAATCTTTATTTTTATGAAAACTGCACGATTTCAAGATGTATTTCTTATAGGTATCTATTATTATGAAATATGAGCATGAAACATGTTCGGGTTTTGTCTAATATTGTTAATTATGCATAAATATCTATTTTTGAGCTTATATTATGGAGCGATCTTTGTCTATTGAGACTATACGTGATTCAAGCTATGAAATCTACGAACTAATGTGAAGTTTCAGCATGATTTACAAGTTACCCATGATGGGGTTTTACCATGATGTTGGTGTGCCGATTTACATGATTTTAAGATGCATTGATTTCACTATTTTATGATCTATACTCTTGCATTTTGCATGATTTGAACATGTCCTTATATGTTTCCATCAAGTGTTTGATGAAAGGCCAAGTTAAGAATTCTCAAGATATGTACATATTTTACGAGTCAAGTGACTTCATGATGAATATAAGCTATCAAGTATGTTATGAATTCATGAAATTATCTATGATTGTGCAAGTATGAAGTTAATCCCTTTTCAAAATTCATTTTCAAGAAAACCTACACGGATGTTACTTATTTTTATTTGGGATTTGAATATAATGATTCCTAAAATTCTATTGATTAATGGTAGTGTTTATTTGATGATTTTAATGTAATTTAAACCATTATATGAGAATTTACTTTGGGTTTATGAAGTTTTAAGTATGCATTTTCCCCTTTTGAAATCATTTATGCATGAGAGATTACACTATGGATTTAAATATGGAATTAATTATGTTCTCACTTCAACTTCATATTATAAATGTTGATTTTTAAATGGAGTCTTAATTACCCATATCATTTTCCTCATTGTTCATAGCATATGCATTCATGTACATAGAGTATTTTGAAAAATTATGTTATGGGTAAGCCCAATTTCGTTTCATGGTATGATTTTGATAAAAGGTTGGTCATGACAATATTGTGATCACATATATCTCTTTGATTTTGGCTCTTTAAGCATTTTGGGTGCTTGCACCATTTTGTATGTTAATGGGCTATTCCTACACATGAGTATTATGACAATGAAATTATGATTTTGGCATTTGAGCCTAACTATGAATTATTATGAATGGTCTTTGGCTTTTAAGCTCAATTGTGCATTGAAATGATTTGGTAAATGACTATTGCCTCTTTAAAAGTATGTGCATGCATATTATAAGTATTTTTGTGGGATGATGACAGTTTAGCTTGTTATGTTGAGGGTCTTGGGGTAGTTTGGGCTACTCGCATAGCATGATTCCAATAAGCGTAGAACTCGTAAGGTTGTAATAGGATGGTTGATCTATGTGGTCAATTACAAGGGGTCAGTCGCTTCAGTAAGATTAATGTTTGGTTGAGCTTTGTCCCCAAGTGAGCATTATTAGTATCGGTGGAGTTGGTTGGTTAATTTATACATTGGCTATGATTATGGGCCTTTAAAATAGGGTCTTAAAACCCTACCTTTGGCATGTTTGGTGGTGATTTCTAGTTATGAAGTATTGATTTGTTTAGAGCTTGTGAATTATTTGGGGGTAGTGTAGCAAGTCTTAGAGGATGAGAGGTTGTTTGCTAAATAGGATAGGTGCGCATTGTGGATAGCAAGAAGGGTGTTAGAACTCCTTAGGGATTATGGTATGAGTGTGCATTGATTTTTTCAATAAGGCTAGTGTTGTGGTCAAGTGCTCGAGATAGCCTAGTGGTGTGGATAATGGTGGTAAAGAGATGCCCAGTAGAGTCTATCGGTCGACTAGATAGGGAGTTAGGTTGAAGGAAGTTGAGAATGGTAGTATAGGGTTCTTGATGTTTCCAAATCTTCTTGGGATAAGAGGGCTATAGGCAAGGCCTTGTTTTCGCCTTATTAGAGTTCGATGTTTTGGGTAGGAAGATGACAGAGTGGAGGTTGTCTCCCAAGGGGGAGATGGTGGTTATGTTACCAAGTTGGTTAGGTGTGTTTAAGGTTGATAGTTGAGGATTATGAGTCCTTATAGAGTGTACAAGCAGGTTAGTAAGGTTGCGTAAGTTTGGGAGTTGCCTATGGATGTCCAGTTCTTCATGCTTCTAAGTGGATGCAATGTGTTGATGACTTTAGTATTATAGAACACTTTGAGGTTGTGGGTTTAAGGAGGGTAAGTTGGCTTAGGAGAAGGTCCCGGTGGGGGTGTTGGATGGATGAGTGGAGAGGTTGATTGATAATGATGCAGTGTCCTTCAAGGCCCTTTGGGAAGAGTCGTCTATTCATATGTGTCTCTCGGGGAGCCAGAGCAGGCATGAAGGAGCAATATCCATATCTCTTTCACTGTATTCAAGCTTATGATATCATGTCAAGTCCCTTTTATAATTTCAAGTCTTGCATTTCAACCCCTATATCATTCATATGCATTCATGTTTAAGTTGGCAAGTTTATGATGATTTTAAACTTATGTTGAGATTTTGAAAATAGTGTTTTAAACGTAAAGTTGAATTCTTGTTGGGCCTGATTTGCTCATGATTATTCTTTTCTTGTATGTCTCTTTGACGTTCGGGGATGAATGTTTCCAAGGGGGAGATATTGAAACGACCCCAAAAAGTGCCCGAGAACGTGCCTCAAAAGTGCCCGGAATCTTGTTTTCCATATATCTAAAAATCCATTTGCTATTTTGAAAATTTGACTTCATATTCTTTTTTAGGGAGTCAAATTGAGTGGGTAATGGGTCTAACCCGAATTTTAGAGCAACCGTATCAAAATCCAAAAATCGTAAAATACGCTATTTAGGAGGGTAAAATTTGAAGGAGCATATCTCTTAGAACACAAAGAACTAGGTGGGACACAAACTATCAACTGAAATCACTTTGAATTATCCCTCAAACGCACTTCGTTTCACCTCGTTCCGAGTTCGAATGAAGGATTTATGCTAGTTTTTGTAAACCTCATTCGTGCAGAAAATGTTGATTCCAGTGGGGTTTTCACATCGCCTCCGCGACACGCCCCTGTGTTTTTGGTGCTTGTTTTCATTTTTTCAGTCCAATACATGTAAGTCCTGGGCCTAAGGATTCCTACACTTAGAAATAGATATACTTAGCCTTATTTCACCCTCATATCATCCTAAACATTCACCAAAACTCACTCAAACATTTTGGCCTCATATTTCACCCTAATTCAAGTCCCAAACTCAAGACCAATCTCAAGGACTTCTTCAAGGATCTCACTCAAGCTTCAAATCTACATTAAAGTCTTCTTCAAGAACTTCACAACAGCTAAGGTATGTGGTGTTGAACCATTGGGTCCTTCCACCCATGGTGGCTTAACCCTCTTTCACTTAATATTGCATGATTTAAAGTGGTTTTACATATGGGTCTTGAATATTGAGAAATTTACTGCACAATGATTTTAGTTTATAAAGGTATAATGGTTTTAGCATGTTTTGAGTTTCAAATCTTGGATCTAGTGTTAGATTTAATGAGGGGTTTTGATATGTATGTCTTCGAGGTATTGCAAGGTGTTGATTAAAGGTTTTACCACTGATTTTCTTACATAATTTTATCTCTAAAATGCTCTGTTACCCCCATTATACACCCCTAAGGTGTTTAGTAAAATGTTCGTTTATGGTTTCTGGAGGAATTAAAGGTCCAAAGCATAAGATATGATATGAATGATGTTATGATGATTATATATAATGAAATGAGATGAAATGATCTTATGAACATGATTATCCCTATATGAGGTATTGCATTAGAGCTTATGATGAATCCTATAGATAGTGTTGCGTAGACCGTGCATAACATAGGGGAAAAGAGTCGGGTAATCGGATAGGGGTTTATACTCATTCACTAGGGTGATGGGTGCGATCATCACCAACCGAATGGGTTTTTATGCTCATTCACTAGGGTGATGGGTGCGATCATCACCAACCTAAATGAGGGGTTTATTTCTCATTTACTAGGGTGATGGGTGTGATCATGACCAACCTACCGAGTGGTTTGTACCTTGGAGAGCTAGCTTGGTCTCATCTTCACATATGATATTCTATATGAGCATGATTTACTTAGCATGCTTTACTTATGCATTGATCATACATGTCAATGTCTATTGCCTATCGTCTTGCATTTTGGATTGTGATACCTATCTATTGTTGTATTGCATCCCACATACTTAGTACATCCAGACATACTAATGCATACTCTTGACTCATGTAGGTACTGGAGGTCCTATTAGTTCTTCCTGCGGCTAGATGGATTGTTCAAGTTCGCCTTTGTGAGTCCTCCGTTCCAAGGACAAGGACCATTCTCTTACATTATGTATCAAGACTCTCTTAACTTAATTGTATACTTATGACTATGAGGATGAGCCCGGTTGTATATCTTAGCCCCTGCCATTATCTATGTAATAGAGGTGTTGTTGGACAAAGCAATGTATTTATGCTATGAGTTGATTTATATATCTCTTGACTCTATGTTACAACAAGTTCTCTCTTAGTCCCTTTTGCCCTTACTTTTATTATGTATGTCTTGTTATGTTTCCGTGACCAAGAATGTTAATGATATACTATGAGGCTTGTTGGGGTTCCTTCGGTTCCCCATTCGTCGATCATGTCTAGGCCCTAGACTTGGGTCGTGACATGCTTTTGAGCCACTTCATTGGCAAGTCATAGACTGAAGTCCGTGAGCCAATCTTGACTCAAGACAGTCTCATCCCTATTCACATTCTCAACACCATTTTGTTCATCACGAAATGCAACACTTCGAAGGAGGTAGAAAAAGGCATGCAATCATCAAGCAAGTTTTCATTATAATTAGTTATTAACAAAAAGGAAAAACAAAGATAATAAAAAGAAGTGCTCACTAATCAAATCAAATAGAATAAACTATGTGTCCTATATCAACTCAATATGCCTATTGTTCTGCGGCAACAACACCATTTTTTTATGTTGCTCAACCTGGCTACTCAAAGGAAGCAGGGGCGGTCATCATCAACATAGTAATCTAAATTTAGAGGTTGGGGTTAAATTCCACAGGGAACAAAGTGTCAATGATTGAGTATAGCAAGAATAAATAGCTATTAACTTTTGATTCAATAAGCGAATATTAATCAAGAATTGTAACTAAATGGTGGGAAGACTAAGCTAACATTTACTCCTAAGGGATAATCGGGGTAAGGATTGATCAAGTGTATGGACTCAGACTATGGAAAACGTTAAAACTGTAAAGTATATTCATTCCAAGCATTTTTGTCCAAGATACCTCCGCATGGGCACTTCCACGAGCAGTGGTCCATACTGTGGTTCATGAAAGTGGCTTGTGGGAAGGGCCTGGCTAGTGCTCCGTCTGTTTTGGCTAAGGAGACCACTACGGCCACTTGTACAGTCCATACAATCTCCCACGTCCTGTGGTGGTACTTTCATGAAATCCCCATCTGGGAACGTGGACCTTTATACATGATAGATCGTGGAAATATAACTCTCATATCTCTTTAAAGGAAGTATTTTTGCACGTTCTCAAGAAAATTTGTTATTTGATGTGTGTTTTTTTATTTTTAAGGAAAAATGGTGAAGGCATGGATAAATGGATGAACTACATGAAAAGGAACGAAAAAAGCTTAAATGTGGGCACAAGAAGGTCTCCACGGCCGACGTAGCCTCACACAAACCGTGAGAAGCCACGTCGATGAGGCCCTGGGCGATAGGAGCAAAAAATGGAACCAAGTGAGGGAACATGGATGCCCACACGACTCGTGTACCATCACATGATCGACGAGGCTCACCATGCCCTAACACTTGGTGGCAAATGACAATGACAATGATCTAAAGGAAGAAGTTGGAGAAATTTACCTAAGGCATAACCCACGATACCCTTAATGGGCCGTGGGACTTGACATGGGTCGTGCCACACCTTGTCAATGTGACTCTAAAGGAGCCATTACCATCGAAAATTGAAGAATTCACACAAGTGGCATGAGATAGGGCCCGTCATGGGTTGGGTGATCAAACACAGTCTATGACATGGCCCATGAGTATAATATGATTGGAAAAAAGTTAAAGGAGATGGAATCGGTCCATTTCATGAGTAGTTAATATCCACACGACTCGTGTCCCTACACGTGGAGCAGCAGCGTGGAGTGAAGTTTTTAAAGGCCAAGTATGAGTTCATGGACTATTTCACTGTTTGTCTAACATCTCACGAGTCATGTAATGGCCTGTATCAATGCCGAAATTATTTTTCCTATTTTAAATCAAATTAGGTTTTCCTTGTATATAAATATTATTATTATTCCAATTTTACTGAGTGTTGGACGCTTGGAGACAGAGAACACTGTTTTGCTTGAAATTTCATTTAACTTTGTGGATTTCAATTATCATATTCAAGATTGTAATCCGTGGATTCACTAATTCTTCAATAGTAAGTTCTTTATTATTAATTCTTTATATCATCGAGGGTTATCTTTCTTGAATATGCTAGGTTAAACCCACAACTAGGGTTGTGGGAACCATGACAAATCAGTAAGATTGACGAATATGGGGTAAATCTTACGATTGAATGGTGTATATATCGTAGTATTCTTCACTTTAACATCTATCTTAATGAGTCAACACATTAGGGTTATTACATGCCAAAAAGGGGTGGAGTGACTAGGAAAAGAGTTTTACGACAGAAAATCAGGATTTTTTAACCTAGTCTGAGTACTCGACACCGAAAGGTGAGAGTATTCTGGGGTCAATAACAAGGGCTAATATACGTTTTGAGACTGAGAGGTTATGAATGAAATATATCTAAGAAGGACCAAAAGGTGAATTAGATATTACATAACTTGTTAGATCTTGTATACATGCTCATGAATTAGTTTACCACACAGATTCAGCTATCGCAAGAGTTGTCATGGGGAACACCATCCTAGCTTCACATTAATCAATTAAAATCCAATAGTCTTTGTACTTGTTTGTTATTTTACTTTAGACGTTCAGTTTATAAAAACCTAACCCTCATTTACTTTATGTGCTTTTGTTTCTGAAATAGATATTATATTTGAAAATGGTGCTAATAAATTTATTCCCACGCATTCCCTGTGGGATCAATCTCAACTCTGGTTGAGTTCTATATTTGATTGACGACGGCTTTACTATTTCTTTTGGAGTGTAAATTTGGGCGTATCCATATGGGTGCTTTACATGGACTGTATAGCCTTGCACGGACCATATGGCTTTAATGGGAGTAGTCTTTATAATTTTTCTAAGTATGATAGTACCATCTCGACGATGAGGCACCCTCTATGGACACTTGTATGGTTCGTGGAACTCTGTACGGCTTGTGAAGATCTTTTGTGAAGATACCTAAGTGACCTTTCAGTCCATTCAACTGGGGTTGGTCCTTTAACCTAGTAAATCAGTTCCACGCTTTCCATCCACCCCCATACGCTACATGAAACTTAACTTCTCATTCACTCACTTAAACTCATTCTGAATACTCTTTTCAAGCTCTAATCAGAAGATCTCCATAGAACCATGAAGACCAATATAAATTCCCTTTCAAGACATTATTACAAGCTTATTTGTGTGGTTTATGGTAATCATAAGTCTCCTTCATCAAGCAAATCTCCAAGGAATTCCATTGGCGAAGCTTTTCACATTAACTGATAAAGAGTAAACTTTAAATAGTCATATCTCCTTGCACAAAAAGTACTGGGTGATCTATAACCTACCAAATTGAAGCTCTTTGAATTAGCTTTTAAACAGATCTAGTTTCAACTAATTCTCAGTTAAGATTAAGAAGGTATGCCCATTTTTGTAGAATCTATTGGTGTTGGGACAGTGAGGTTTCACGAACCATGAAAAGCTTCACGACCCACGAGGCCATCTGTGGTTTTGAATAAAATTCTAAGGATCGTTTTATTGAGGTATCTTAGATAGTTTGGCCGGTATCTAAGGCTTTTTAATACCTTTATAAGCCCCCCTCCCCCACATTTACACTCCTAAATATCTTTTACACTAATTCTAACCTGTCATTCTAGCTTTATACTTAATTCATTTGATTACCCTTAAGACTTTCTCTCCAGGTCACTCATTAAAAGGATTAAAACTAGGATTAAAAGACGACTTTCAATTGAAGTCAATTCTATC
>JAABOM020083081.1:0-31282 GCA_011800125.2 Solanum clarkiae | reverse complement strand
CCAAACTCGCGCCATACCACAGTATAACACCAGAAGTTTCAAATCTCCAAAATCTCCAACACAAGTCCCAACTATAGTATAGGTGAGCCGAGGCGATGGTGCCACGCACTCATGTCATAGGATAGGTGAACCGAGGCGAATGACCAAGCACTCACGTATCGTAATGTGTAAAGGTCATCATGCCCGTTATATATATGAGCCAATGCGACGGTGCCACGCACTCACGTGAGCTGGGGCAAAGGGGCCCAGCACCCACACGTCATGATGCCATCCCAAGCCCAGCTCCTTATGTCTCCAACTAAGCAAAGCTGGGCAAACCGACCCGCCGTATCCAACCTACTTCGAAATATATATACCTATATACATATAGTTATACATAAGTACGATAATAATCGGCCAGGGAACCGGTGGACGAGACCAAAATGGCATGAATAGAGTCGTGAGAATCACATGCATACATACTAGTTCCAAAAACTTAGTAATATGCAAAATGTTCATTTTTAAAATAAAAAATTTAGTCATTTATGAAATTTTTGCCAAAGTTGCTCGAATTCACACATAAAGGTGAGTTCAAAGGAACTTAGTTTCCATCATGCACATTACTAGAATAGACTTCAAAACAATTTTTAAAGTGATTTCGGAACAATTGAACCCATAGCTTTCCAAACTATTTGGCTTTCGGTCAAACGAACACTATTCATGGATTGTAAAGACTCAAAAGTTATTGATGAGATTAACTTAGCATAAGAGTGGCAAAGAATGAACTTAGCTTATATTTAGACCCAAATTGTGAAGAAAAAGGAATTTCTTTCTTTCTCTCTTTTCTTTTTCAAATGTATGGCATTGACTAAGTTTAACCGACTCATGCCAAGAGATAGGAAATCTTTACATACCTCGATTTCTTTCTCCAACGCACGACCAATCCAATCTATGCTTCCGGATGTCCAACGTCTACACAAATTATGAAAACGCCGACGATTAGCAACCATATCGGGTCTTAACTCCTAACTCTTTAGTTCCAAATTATATAAAAATTTCAGCAGCATCTCCCCCTAAAATACGCCGCCTCGAGAATTCAACTCGGCTCAAATAATCAATCAACAACAACAACCTACAACATCAATAAACCCTCTCCAATACCACCACAACATCAAAACACCACAAAACACTATTACGACATAATTAGTAAAATAGGGCAGCATACATAAAAATACATATCTACCATATTCAAGCCTTCCTATATACTCCAAGGACTATAATACATCACTCCAATGCCCAACGGAAACCCCCAATGTTAAAACGTAGCATTATACTTTCAATGGAGCTCCAATTCGAGCTAGCCTTCATGTAAACATTCACATAGTTCCCCAATGCTTCTTTCACTCCACAAGACTATTTTCTTATCGAATAAATATATACACATAACTATAAAACAATATATCGACATATGCAAGCTTGTCCCCAACTCAAACCTCAAATTCGAAATTCACAATTCAAACTAACAACCAACCTTATTTTCATGTTTTACCTTCAATTTAATACATCCCGAACACCCCCCACAATCTCTAATTTACATAAAAGAAGCTAGAAATTAACATACCTTACAATCCCTTACTAGACTCAAATCTTCATAGCCATCAAACCAAGCATTTTTTTGACCAACTAACGCTTCCACGCCACTTAGGGGATCCACTACCAAGCTTGAAGCGTCAAATAACTGAAAACTCGAAAAAATGCAATTTTTTTTGGATTCATTGTAGCAACCCGAGAGGTTGCTCTAGTTGCTAATTTTTTCTAAGTATGGGGAATGCTCTATCTTGTACAATCAAAACAAGCCACAACCATGACCCCACTAACAATAACTCTTAAGGACTATACTTTATAAGAAATTTACATTTGGTCCCAAACTTTACCAATTTGAACCAATTAAGGACTTACGGGTTCTAACAAATTTCCTTTTCCTAAGCATTAATTTCCTCTCGAAAAACTAAAGAATACAGGTAAGTTCTCAACGTATGCGATCAAGAAAGATTTTAAATAAAGGAAATCACAATACATGCAATACGAGTCTCAATAAAACCCTAGGTTTTGCCTATTTTATTAAGACATCATGGTTCCCACAACCCTAGTTGTGGGTTTATATCATTGAACTTGCAAGATCTTCACCAAGAATCACAATGTAATTCATAGTTAAATCACTTACTAGGAAGAACAAATTAATTATTGAAGTCATATGAGAAATACGAAGATGAAAACTTGATTTAAAACATCAAACAATTATCAAAGGGGCAACTAGAGTTCAAGTTTTCACCTCACTGTCCAGTGTGATCTTTAAGAGAAAATCTACAAATTTTGATGTTTCTTTCATGTCTCAGCAGCCCCAAAACATGGAGTACAATGTTATTTTTAAAGAAATAAAACCTATCTCTATTTATAATATTAATATAATCCTAAAACGAGTAGGAAGTGTAATAAGCCTAATTGGACTTGGAAAGGAATCCTAATTGGACTTAGATTTCTAGTCATGGAGGGTCTCACGACCAGGACCACGGCCTGTGGTCCTTTTCATGACAAAAAAGTTGTTGTTGTGATCCTTCACTTGGTTCTGGAACTGTCCAAAATTTGCTCTCTTCACGAGTGCCTCACAACTCAGGAAACTGTCCATAAGTCATGCAAGGATGCTTTGGTGCTTGCCTTCGCGTTTGAGACTTTGTTGGTTGCTGCCTTGTTTCTTTCCATGAGCACCTTCACAGCTTATGGAGTGAACATAAGTTGTTCAAGGGCTTACTCCAAGGCCCTTGGACACATTTTTTGGAACAACAACCTGGACGGGTAGTTTCACAATCTATAGAGCACACCGTGGATCGTAAACCCATCTGTGGTGTGTTGCTTCACTCCTTTTAGTTCTGTCTTGCCTTTATGCTCTTGGATAGTGTTCATGTTGTTTCACCACACTTCTGAACCTTCGAAGGTGTTGCACCAATGTCCATGGGCAGCGGCAACTTCCCAGTACACCATTAACAATGTGCCTTGATCATACTTCTGAGATAGCTTGCGACAAGTGTGTTTTAACCTTTTGTTGCTGTTTTGTTGTTGTTTTTCAGCCTCATACTTGTACCAAATGATCCTCATGCTTGTTCCAGTATGCTCACCAGTGATGCATCTCAAATACAAGTCCATTTTCCTCTTAAATTAGCTCAATGTCTGTATAATCCATGCTACTCTTGTTTTCCTACAAAACCAATATAAAAAACATATTAAACTAATAAATGTGCTTAATAACCTACAATAATCCTATGTATTAAGCATCATAAAAATTTTATTTTCATGACTTATCAATGGGGTTTCCATACCAATACCCAAGGGTCCAATCAAGACTATTGGCGCCAAGGTCAAGGAAATCAAGGTCGGAACTTCAATAGAGATTGTGCTTTCAGAGATAACAACCAAGGTGGCTACTATGATAGGAACAGGGGACAAGATAGAGATGTTGATTAGGGACGCATAGATGGTTACAGAAATGGTCCATATTTATCACCACACAATCGTGACTCTGGCTAGTAGTTTATGAATTAAGGAGATATTCGACAGACTTTTGAAAAAGGTTGATGCTCAGGATAGGAGCTTAATGGGGATGAAATCATATATCTTCGGCACTAATTAGAAGATTGAGTCTCATTCTGTTGTTATCAAACAACTGGAGAAACAGTTTAGTCTAACTCAATTGAACCAGCGTCAGAGGGCACATTGCCAAGTAACACAGTGTAGAATCTAAAGAATGAGGAGTAGTGTATAGCAGTGAGGACACATAGCATAAAGCATACCATTAACCTATCAATGTCGTTGATGATGGTGAGGTTCATGAGGAGATGGTTGATAGCAAGGATGCAAAGATCGGAGATGCTAGTGCTAAGGATGGGGTGATCAATGAGGTAGTGATGCCACAAAAGTTGAAACCTATACCTAGACCTCCCCCTCATTCCCCTCAAAGAGTCAAAAATAAGGAAAAGGAAGGTAAGTTTCAGCACTTCCTCTCCATGTTGAAGCAACTTTCAATCAACATTCCTCTCATTTAGATATTGGAGAAAATGCTCGGGCATGAAAAATTCACGAGGAACTTAGGGACGAAAAAAGGGACTGTGAGCTAGGATCTCTCTCAAGAGATTCAGTGTTGTAGTACGATTGCAATAAGATCCTTAGTTAAAAAGATGAAGATCTCGGAGCATTCACCATACCTTGCACCATTGGAGATATGAAATTTGCGAAGGCATTATATGACCTAGGCACAAGCATTAATCTAATGCCTCATGTAATATTCAAGAAGTTAGGCTTGGGAGCCCCTACTCTATTATATGATGTTCTTGTCAAAGTGGAAAAACTCATATTCCCTGCTAACTTCACGATTGTGGACTGCGAAGTTGACTTTGAAGTGCCAATCATCTTCGAAAGGCCTTTCCTAGCCACTGGACGAGCACTAGTGGACATGAAGTTGGGTTAACTGAATTTTCAATTAGGTAATGACGAGGTCGTGTTCAGTGTCTTCTAGTATACGAAGAAAACTGATGATGTGAAGGTAGTCTTTGTTATTGCGAGTGTTAATTAAGTTCATCTAAAGGTACCAATTAGGAAAGGTTGGGTATTGAAACTCTGGAACATGTGTCAATGAACTTCGAGAGTAACAGGATCCTATATTATGATAAGACAGTAAAATCCCTTGGAGTATCTAGTTTAACTAGACATCAAGCTAAACTTGAGTTGGATTTAACAAATCAAGAGTTACCACCTACTAAACCATCTATCAACGAGCCACTAATGTTGGATTTAAAGGCTCTTCCAGCCCATCTGAGGTATTTGTTTTTGGGTGCTAATAATACTTTTCCTGATTGTTGCTGCAGATCTTAATGACAAACAGGTGGATGCGTTGATCTTAGTACTCAAGCAATTTAAAATGTCTATTGGATGGACAATTGCTGACATCATTGGCCTCCCACCTGGAGTGTACACTTACAAGATTCATTTGGTCAAATGCTACAACTTAAGTATTGAGCACCAAAGGTGCCTCAACCCACCAATGCAAGAGGTCATGCACAAAGAGATCATTAAGTGGTTTGATATAAGTGTGATATATCTGATCACTGATAGTGAATGGGTGAGTCCAGTCTTATGTGTTCCTTAGAAAGAAGGTAACACCGAGGTCACAAATGCTAGCAACAAGTTGATCCCCATGAGACCAGTCACAGGTTGGAGTGTCTGCATGGACTATAGGAAGCTCAACGCATCCATTGAAAAAGATCACTTCCCTATGTTATTCATGGACCAGATGCTTGATCGCTTGGCAGGAGAAGGCTGGTATTATTTTTTTGATGGTTACTCGGGCTACAATCAAATCTCTATCGCTCTAGAAGACCAAGAGAAAACAACCTTCACATGCCCCTATGACACTTTTGCATTTAAAAGGATATCGTTTGGGTTGTGTAATGTAGGAACCCAAAGATGCATTATGTCCATTTTCTCAAACATGGTAGAAGACACTATTGATGTATTTATGAATGACTTTAGTGTGGTTGAGACTTATTCAATGATTCCTTGAAGCATATATATGTGGTGCTTCGGAAATATGAAGAATGCCATCTGGTTCTTAATTGGGAAAAGTATCACTTCATGGTAAAGGAAGGCATTATGTTGAGACACAGAATCTCCATCAAATGGATCGAGGTGGATAGAGCCAAAGTAGAGGTGATTGAGAAGCTTCCTCCAACTATTTTTCTTAAAGGTGTGAAGTTTCCTAGGTTATGTAGGTTTTTACAAGCGCTTTATAAAGGACTTCTCAAAGACTTCACACCCTTTCTGCAAGCTACTTGAGAAAGATGCCAAAGTTGTGTTCGATGATATATGGTACAAAGCTTTTGAAGGATTGAAGAAAAAGTTGTCATTACCACCTATCCTAGTTTCTCTAAATTGGTCGAAGCCCTTCGAGATTATTTGTGATGCAGTGAGGTTGCACTTGGTGTAGTGTTGGGATAGTGCAGAGAAAAGATTCTACATCCCATCGATTATGCCAACAAAGTCATAAATGCAGCACAGAAGAACTACACAGTGACGGAGCAGGAGTTACTTGCAGTGGTCTTTGCATTTGAGAAGTCCTGGTCTTATCTTTTAGGAACCAAAGTCATTGTATATACTGACCACTTAGCATTGCGGTACTTAATGGAGAAGAAGGGTGTGAAAACCAGACTAATTTGATGGGTCCTTCTTCTTCAAGAGTTTGACTTTGATGTGATGGACAGAAAGGGGACTGAAAATTGGTTATAGACCACCTATCCAGATTAAAGGATGAGGCTGCCGAAAGTAATGTCCTGCCAAAATACAACACTTTTGATGCTTAAAACTTAAGATTTTTTTTGTCCTTAATGCAATATTTGTAGGTTTTATGTGGTTTTGTGCTTAGATTTGCAGGATTACATGTGGGACATGATTGGAGGCAGCATTGCAGAGGTTACTGGTTTTTTGAAATGATGCCAAAATGTGCCTGAAAATGTGCCTCGAAAGTGCCTGAAATCGTATTTTCCATATATCTCAAAATTCGTCCACGATATCAAAAATTCGACTTCATATTCTTGTTCAGGGGGTTAAGTTGAGTCGGAAATGGGTCTAACCTTGATTTAATAGCCAATGATTAACAATTTCAATTTTCATAATTTTCCTTATCCAGAATTGATCCACGACGACAGCTGACATGTGATATTTTTGCCTTCACGACAGGTCCGCATCACGGACCAGACGCGGACCTGTGTATTTTTTTGCCATTGACTTTTATCTTGGTCCAAGGCTTTTGGGTCTTAGGCAAAAGTGTTTCCATGTGTAAAAATACCTATACATAGCCTTATTTCACCCTCATATCATCCAAGACATCCCAAAATACCCTTTCAAACACTTAGAAAATATTTTCTCTCCAAATTTCAAATATCAAAACTCATCCAAATTCTAAGGTTCTCATTCAAGCTTCAAGTGTCCATCTCCAATCTTCACCAAGCTATTCTCCAAAGCTAAGTTATGTGGGCTTCCTTCATGGGTTCCTATCACCTATGATACCCAAGCTCTCTTTTACTTAAAATTGTATGATTTAAAGTTGAATTATTCATGGGTCTTACTTATTATGAATTTCATTACATACTACGTTGGGGTTTCATGAAATTATGGTTGTTTAAGCATGTTTTGAGCTATGAATCTATGATCTAATATGAGGTTTGATGAAGGGATTTGAAGTATATTGCTTGAGCATGTTACCAAGTATCTATTGATAGTTTTACATTGGATTTTCTAGCATGATTACACTCTTGAATTGCTTGGTTTTACACTAGCATTACACACCTGCCAAGTGTTTGATAAAATGTCAGGTTTTGGGTTTCTTGAGGAATTCAAGGTCAAATGCATGTCTTATGATTTGAATAACTATATGATGATGAAAGGAATATATGTATATTATAGTATCTCTATAGTATTGGGAATCGACCAAGCCTCACTCGAAGGGATGTAGGCTCGGGTAACCTTGTTGAGGGGTTTGTACCTTGATCGCATTGCTCGGGAGGTGGTAGGCCCATGCAACAACATCAAGGGGTTTGTACCTTGATAACCATGTTGGGGGATTTGTACTTCTTCAAGCATATTGGGGGGTTTGTACCTCATCAACGTATTGAAGGGTTCATACCTCATTCGCCTCTCCAAGGGGGTGGTAGGCCTTGGAAAGCACTAAGAATATTCTCTCCTTACACATGTATTATGCTCTATATAAATATGATTTTACTTCAAGTATCATTCATAAATGCCATATGTTATATGCTTATTCATTGCCTATGTTATGCATTTCGTTTATGGTGCTTATCACCTGTTGTATTGCATTATACATACTTAGTACATTCAAACATACTAAAGCATACTCTATGCCTACATGATGTCACCATGTAGAAACCAAAGCCCCACTTGATCATCCTCCTCCACATGGCTAGTACGACATCTCTCAAGCTCTTTGGTGAATCCTCCATTTCGGGGAGGATGCTTATAATCTTTTACGATTTTCTAAGACTATTCTTCTTTTGTGTATATGTTGACTATGAGGGTGAGCCCGGTAGTTTGTCTTGGCCTCCGCTATGTATCTATATTTTAGATGTGTTATTGGACATGTTTGTGTTATGCTTTGAGCTTTGTTCTCTTGACTCTCGATGTTTATGATATGAGAATTGTCCCTTATCCCCATTTGTCCCTATCTACTATCACTTGTTGTATGTTATTGCTTTCGTGACCAAGGATATGTGTATGATATGTTAAGAGGCTTGTTTGGGGTAACTTCGGGTTCCTCATTCATTATGTCACATCTAGGCCCTATGCTTGGGTCGTGATAAACTTGGTCTCAGAGCACTAGGTTATTATATCCTTAGAGACCAACACACTGCATCGTCAGAGTCTTATTCATGGTTTTGTTTTGCACCCCAACTATGAGTAAGAGGCTATGAGGAGTTTTAGAAAATGTTTCCCTTCTTCATATTCTAAGTCAGTTATAGAGTTGAAGTAAGGATATTCTAACGATTGTTCCTGCTATCCTAGATCATGCCTAACACAAGGGGAAGAAGAGCCTGCACTCCCGAGGACCAACCGGCTCATGGCAAGCTCCAGGATGCTCTAACTTTGCTTGCACAAGTTGTGGCTAATCAAGCCAATCAAGGGGCCCAAGCCCTTTATGCTCCCACATCGGCATCTCGGGTAAGAGACTTCATGAGGATAAATCCCCCAAAATTCTTTGGGTCAAAGGTGGATGAGGACCCTCAAGAGTTCAATGACGAGGTCTACAAGGTTTTAGTTATCATAGGTATTAGATTGGAGGGGAAGGCGGAGTTTGCGACTTACCAACTAAAGGGGTGGCATAAATAAGGTTTAACCAATGGAAGGAGGAGAAGGGAATTAATAATGTGGTGCTTTGGGAGGAGTTCAAGGTGGCTTTTATTAATCAGTTCTTCCCTCTTGAGCTTAGGGAAGCCAAATTGGTGGAGTTTATGAATTTGACACAAGGGACTATGAGTGTGAGGGAGTACATCCTCAAGTTTACTCAACTCTCTAAATATTCTCCCCACTTGATGGCCGACCCAAGGTCTAGAATGAATAAATTTGTGATGGGTGTTTCTGATTTGGTGAGTGAAGAATGTCGGTCCGCTATGTTGATTGGCGACAAGGATTTGTCCTGGTTGATGACTATGCCGAAGAAATGGAGGAGGAGAATTTGAGGAAGAGGAGGGGTCATGAAGAAAAGAGGTCCCATTTTGAGGGAATCGAAAGGGTGGTCGGTTCCACCAAGGCCAAGGGTCTTCTTATGCATCTATTAAGAGGGTTACCAATGACTTTCCAAGGGCCCAAGGTGTTGGTGGTGTGGTTCCTAATGGTGGATGTCCAAAATGTGTTAAGGGTCAAAGTGGCCCGTTCTTGAGGGATACTAATGCGTGTTATGGTTGTAGGGAAGTTGGGCATAAGGTGATGGATTATCCCCGAAATTGCAACAAGGGCATGGAGGTTAGTCCACAAGGTGCTAATGTGGTTCCTTTGGGGATAGGTGGTCAATAAGATGGCGCTCTTAGGTACAATAAGTTTTATGCTTTTCATAGGAGACAAGGGGTTGATGAGGTGCCCGACATTGTTATCGGTATGTTAAAAGTCTTTGATTTTGATGTGTATGCTTTGATTGATCCGGATACCACTCTTACTTTTATTACCCCCTATGTTACCAAAATATTTCATGTTGAGCCTGAATTGTTGTGTGAGTCATATGAGGTGTCTACTCCTATTGGTGCATCTATAGTTGCTAAAAAGGTCAATAGAGATAGTCCCATTTACGTCTTGCATAAAATATTGCCTTGTGATCTTGCTGAGATGGACATGGTTGATTTTGATGTCATTCTTGGGATGGATTGGTTGCATACATACTATGCCTCTATTGATTGTAGAACCCGTAGCGTCAAATTCCAATTCCCAAATGAACCCATCCTTGAGTGGGAGAGTCATGATGTGGTGGTCAAGGGTAGATTCATCTCTTTCATTAAAGCTTGTAAGTTGATCTCTAAGGAGTGTCTTTATCATCTTGTGAGGGTTAGGGATGTGGAGTCTAAAATCACTTCTATAGAGTTGGTTTCGGTGATACATGAGTTTCTTGATGTCTTTCCAAATGATCTTCCCGGTATTCCTCCAGAAAGGGAAATAGATTTTAGTATACACCGCTTCCCCGATTCTCAACCCATTTCTATTCCCCCTTACCATATGGCCCTAGCGGAATTAAAGGAGTTGAAGGAGAAATTGAGGGACTAGTTTGAGAAGGGTTTTATTAGGCCTAGTAAATCACCTTGGGTGCATCGGTGTTGTTTGTAAAAAAGAAGCATGGGTCTCTTAGAATGTGTGTTGACTATCGGCAACTTAATAGTGTCACCATCAAGAACAGGTATCCTCTTCCAAGAATTGATGATTTGTTTGACCAATTCCAAGGGGCTAGTCACTTCTCTAAGATTGATCTTCAGTTTGGGTACTATTAAGTGAAGGTAAGGGAGTGTCATATTCCTAAGACGATCTTTCGGACTCGGTATGGAATTTTGAGTTTTTTGTGATGTCCTTTGGGTTGACCAATGCACCGGCTATCTTTATGGATCTGATGAATAGGGTCTTCAAACCCTACCTTGATTCGTTTGTTATGGTTTTCTTTGATGGTATTTTGATCTATTATCATAGTGAGGAGGAGCATGTGGGTTATTTGAGAGTAGTGTTGCAAAGGTTGAGGGAAGAGAAGTTGTATGTCAAATATGAGAAGTGTTAATTTTGGTTGAAAGAAGTTGCCTTTCTAGGTCAAGTGGTTTCGGGGGATGGTATTATGGTGGATTCTCCAAATCAGCTCACTTTCTTCCGGTAAGGACTACCTATGGGGCTGAGGATTATGTTAGGTTGTACATTCATGACTTAGTGAGATTGCATGGAATTCCTTTGTCCATCATATTTAATTTTTGGGCACGATTCACTTCCCACTTTTAGAGGTCCTTCCAAAGAGGTCTTAGAACCAAGGTAAAGCTTAGTACGGCCTTTCACCGTCAAACGGATGGCCAAGCCGAAAGAACTATCCAAACACTTGAGGACATGCTTAGGGCTTGTGTATTGGAACTCAGGGGTACTTGGGATAATCATCTTCCATTAATTGAGTTTGCATATAACAATAGCTATCATTCTAGCTTAGGAATGGCTCCTTTTAAGGCTCTCTATGGTAGACATTGTAGATCCCCGGTTGGGTGGTTTGAGGTTGGAGAGACAGCTTTGTTAGGTTCAAATCTTGTTGTGAATGCTATGGAGAAGGTAAGGATGACTAGGGAAAGTTTGAGAACAGCCCAAAGTCACAAAAAATCTTATGCCAATATGAGAATAAGGGAGCTTGAGTTTTAAGGTTGGTGATTGGGTATATTTAAAGGTGTCACCCATGAAGGATGTGGTCCATTTTGGTAAGAATGGAAAGTTGAGCCCTAGATATGTGGGTCCCTATAAGGTAGTGAGGAGGATTGATAAGGTAGCTTACGAGTTGGATTTGCCTAGTGAAATAGAATTGGTTCATCCGGTCTTTCATGTGTCTATGTTAAGGAAGTGTGCGGGTGATCCTAATGCCATTGTGCCTCTTGATGCTGCGGGGGTAGTTGAAGACAACTTGTCATATGAATAGGTTCCAGTAGAGATCTTGGATAGGCAAGTGAAGAGGTTGAGGAACAAGGACGTTACTTCCGTTAAGGTCCTTTGGAGGAATCAACAAGTCAAAAGTGCTACCTGGGAGGCTGAAGCGGATATGCAAAAGCGAAACCCCTATCTTTTCCATCCTACTCAAGCCTAAGGTACTAATTCTATGTATTATATGTGATTTCATGTCTCATGCTCCAGCCCCTAAGTCATTGGCATGCATTCATGTTTACATTGACAAAGTTCATGGTGATTTTGCACTTATGATGAGATTTTGAAAAAGATGTTCCAAGTATGTTGTTGCATTCTTGTTGGGGTTTGTTTCTTCATGATTACTCTTCTCATATACGTCGCTTTGACATTCGGAGATGAATGTTCCCAAGGGGGAAATATTGAAATGACCACAAAAAGTACCCAAAAATATGCCTCGGAAGTGCCCAGAATTGTAATTTCCATATATCTCAAAAGTCATATGCGATATCGATAATCCGACTTCATATTCTTGTTCAAGGTGTAAAAGTAAGTGGCTAATGGGTGTAACCCCGACTTACGAGCAAATGATTAGTAATTTTAATTTTCGTAATTTTCCTTATCCAGAATCAATTTGCGATAGTACCACGACACACAGCTATCACGAACATGTGTTAATTTTGCCTCAGCGACAGGTCTGCATCGCGAAACAGATGTGAACCTATGTATTTTATTGCCTGTGATTTTTATCTTAGTCCAAGGCTTTTAGGTCTTGGGCCTAAGTGTTCCCATGCGTGAAAATACGTATACATAGCCTTATTTCACCCTCATATCGTTCAAGACATCCCCAATACCCTTTCAAACACTTAGACAATATTTCATCTCTAAATTTCAAGTCTCAAAACTTGTCTGGATTCTAAGGTTCTTATTCAAGCTTCAAGTCTCCATTTCCAATCTTCATCAAGCTATTCTCCAAAGCTAAGGTATGTGGGTTTCTTTCATGGGTTCCCTTTGCCCATAATACCTAAGCTCTCTTTTATTAAAACTTGCATAATTTAAAGTTCAATTATTTATGGGTCTTACTTATTATGAATTTAACTACACACTATATTGGGGTTTCATGAAATTATAGTTGTTTTAGCATGTTTTGAGCTATGAATCTAAGATCTAATAAAAGATTTGATAAAGGGTTTTGATGTATATTGCATGAGGGTGTTACTAAGTATCTATTAATGGTTTTACATTAGATTATATAGAATTATTACACTCTTTAATTGCATGGTTTCAGACTAGCACAACACATCTAACCAACTATTTTGAGGGGTTTATACCTTGAAAACCACGTTGGGGGGTTTATATCTATCAACCATGTTGGGAGGTTTGTAGCTCATCAACCTATCGAGTGGTTTGTACCTCATTTGCCTTTCCAAGGGGGTGATAGACCTTGGATATGCACTACAAATGGTCTCTCCTTGCACATGTATTTTGTACTATATAAATATCATTTTATTTCAAGTATCACTCATACATGCCATATTGCTATAAGCTTATTCATTGCCTATGTTATGCATTTCGTTTATGGTGCTTATCACCTGTTACATTACATCTACATACTTAGTACATTCAAATTTCCTAACGCATAATCTATGCCTACATGATGTCACCATGTATAAACCGAATCTCCACTTGATCATCCTCCTCCAGTGGCCAGTACGACATCTCTTAAACTCTTTGGTGAGTCCTCCATTTTAGGGACGATGCTTATAATCTCTTACAATGTTTTAAGACTATTCGTCTTTTGTGTATATATTGACTATGAGGGTGAGCCGGTAGCTTGTCTTAGCCCCTGTTAAGTATCTATGTCTTACAGGCATTATTGGACGTGTTTGTATTATACTTTGAGCTTTGACTCTCTCTTTACTCTCGATGTTTATGAAATGTGAATTTTCCCTTAGCCCCGTTTGTCCCTATCTACTATCTCTTGTTATATTTTATTGCTTCTGCAATGAAAGGATGTGTGTATGATATGATAAGAGGCTTGTTTGGGGTTCCTTCATGTTCCTTATTTGTAGTGTCGCGTCTAGGCCCTACGCTTGGATCGTTACATTTTCGGTATTTAATGAGATAGAGCATTTTATGAGTTATACACAGGTTTCATGAAGATTTCCTGTGAGGGGCTATTTCCTGAAGTTGAAGTCTACGAATATGCAGATGAGACATGAAGTAGTTTATGAGTAGTAGAATACCTTTCATGACCTAGGGATTAGAGAAGGGACTTGCAGGAAATTTATCAAACAAAACCCCCTTTACGGGTTGTAAATCACTTTAGAGACATAAAGGGGTGTTGTAGAAGTGAAGTCCAAAATTACAGCAGCTAATTATAAGACCCCAACTATGAGTCATAAAACATAATATGGGTCGTAAAGTGCTTTCATGGAGTTTGCTAACTAGTTTTTCTAATTTATTTTGGACTTTTTTTTTAATTATTATAAAAGGCCTTTTGGGTTATTTTTCAAAAGATCTCATCAGTTTTTATTAGTTTTGAGTTAAGTGCTCAGAGAACTCAATACTTTTAGAGAGAAAATTGTGAGAAAGTCTTTGTGAACACTTGTGGTGTAATTTGATCTTCAAGCTTGTAATTTTCATTGACTTTGGATTGGCTTAATCTTAATTCAATTGTGTGAGTGTTTAATTATGTCTTCTCAATTCACAATCTCTTCATCTACGTATAGTATGAGTAGCTAAATTCACAAGTAGGGTTGTGGGAACCATGAAGAACTAACAAAGTAAGATCAGATAATTCACAATTCTTGGAAGGTGTATATTCATGTATTAATTGACTCTCTTTGTTTTGCATGTTTTCTTATGGTGGCCAACATAAGAACCCGCCTAGTGTTACTAACTACACCAAGGTACTAATAAATAGGAAAAATAATTAATTAATAGGATTCAAATTGATATGTTCTTGTCTAATCAACTAAACTGGGCCAAGGGGAGGTTGTACTGGGACTAATAGGTAATGGTTAGTAATGCACTCTATGGAAATGGGCCAAGTCGCATAGTGAAATTCGCCTCTCACCTCTGACCAAAGGGCTTGGGGAATTGAGTTGGTTAACTACTCGGATTGCATATTGGTGAGTTTTCTTGAGATTCCCTATGGGTTCGACCCTAACCTTGGTTAGGTTTTATATCTTGATAGTGACTGCTTTATCCTCTAAAAAGAAGGTATAACTTAGGCAACATCAAGATTCTGGTGCCGTTGCTTGGGAATACGGCTAAACCTAGTGAATTCATTAGTGATTCGAGTGTTAGTCCTTTGTTCCCTTGTAGTTTACTTTATTTTTTATTTTTGTTTCTTTGCACGGTATACATGTAGTGTATGTACAACACTCGGAGTCATGGAAATCCCTTATCTTTATTTGATCTAGAGATCCATTGAACAATAAGAAAAATGGTCTAAGACAACGCCAACAACATGGCCAATGTAGCCCTGAACAGGAACAACAACAATGAAGATGATCGGAATGAAAACCCACCTACTTTGGAGGATATTCCATAGCCTCAAAATTTCAATGCCAATGCTCACTGGTGGAATCAGTACATGTTGAATCCTATGGCTATAGAGGTTACTGGAGCTATTGTGTTGCGACCACTATCGGCAGCCACAATGTTCACAGTTTCCCGTGGTTTACTTCAGATGCTACAGAACTATTGGCTCTTTGCGGGCTTACCATCAGAGGATCCACATAGCCGCTTGCACAATGTAGCATTTGTCTATAAGAGTGTGATGGGAATATAGAATCTATCTATGGATGTTGTGGGACTCCGTTTCTTTCCATTGTCTCTTACAGGAAATGCTACATTATGTCTATCTGAGCTCCCGTTAAGGTCAATTAGTAGGTGGGTAGAATTGCAAAGAGCTTTCTTATCACGTTATTTCCCCAAACTACACAATCTTAAAGTAGAATACTGGATCCACCATTTTAAGAAATTCCCTGGTGATTCAATCACGGTTACATGGTAGCGATTTAATAGATGCTTAAGGAGTTCACTAAATCATGAAATTTTAGCGAATGTCCTGTAGAAAATTTCTACTGATCTCTAGATGCTAATTGTTAAGCATATGTTGATGTCTTCTTAGGAGGTCTGTTAGCAGAAAAACCATTCGCAGAATCTCTGAGCAGATGGACTTAGTAGCTAACTCGAACAAGAAATTTCATGCGACTACTGTTGATATGAGTTCGGACCAAGCAAAAATGATATAAATATCCTTCGTATGCTTACTCAGAACAAAGCAAAGCTAGAGAAAGTAATGAAGCAAACACAAGCATTGCCCAGGCCAGGGGACATTTAGGAAAGCCATCACACCAAGCATAGGGGTCGCAAAGATGATAAGATGGATAGCCACTATGTGCCCCCACACTATCGCGATATGGGAGATAGGAACTCTAGAATTGAGAAGATACTTGACCATTTCTTAAAAAGGGAAAACACCCAAGATGAGACGTTGAGAGAGATCAAGTCCGACATTGCCAAGATAAACCATAAAGTTGAACAACACTTTGTGCCAATCACACAACTTAATTGACAGTTCGGAATTGTACCAATGCAACTAGATCAGATTCAAAGAGGCATATTGACAGTTCAGACTTGTATTAATGTAACTAGGTCAGATTCAATAAGGCATGATGACAAGCGCCATAGTTACAGATAGAAGGAATATTGTTGGGCGCCAGAGGGAGACAAAGTTTGGGGACAAGGGAGTATCATTTCTTGAGAAAGTCTGAGTACTCAAGCTATCCATATCATGCTGCAACAATAAATTAGGCACTGCTTAGGAGGCAACCCAAGGTGGACCCTGGCGCTTAGATGTCCAAGTACACTTTTAGACCCGTTTTATGTGTTTATTTTGCTTGATTTTGTGCATTGGGGACAATGCATATCTTTTTTGATGGGGTGTGGGGTAGTTATGGGCCTTAGTGAAGTCTAATTAGCTTGGGTCCATAACGATCCCAATTTTTTATCTCGGAGTTTTCTTGCCTGTATTTTTTTCTACCCTGTGAATATTTATGTTCTGTTGAACTAGCATGCTTAGGATATTTACATAATATTTGTTACATATAATACCAATACTTGTGGCATATAGCATGTTTTTATGTTTTGTTTTAAAAAATGATTTCCACCAAAAATTTTGATTAGTAGTTAGATGGTAATTATGCATGTTTAGATGTGTGAAAATGTTTGTTTGATAAGTGAGGGAAAATTGAGATAAAAAATGATATATGAGTCTCTTGTGATAATGTATGTTGTGTCATGACAGTTTGGGCTTATTTTGCTAGATTCATGTATTTTGTGCTAATACAGAACTTGCCCGGTTACTCTAAGTTAGATTGTAGATTGATTTGATTAGGAAAGGATCTAGGACTTTATTCTTAAATAGTCCACTTTAGCCTAAAAATAACCAACCAAATTGATTATATATCCCTTGTTCCTTATATTTGAGCCTAACATGTACCAATTCTTTGAAAATACCGGATTAACCTAGCCTTGTCTAGTGAAAAATCTTGAAATTGGCCCCGGTCTCTGCTTGAACATTGTGTACCTTGACATAGGCAAAAAAACCTCAGTTGAGGTGGCTATCAAAAGTGGCCCTAGTTCTGAGGATGGATATTGTACACCTCAACAAAGGCTAAAAACATAAGTTGAGAATGGCAAGTGTAAGGGTAGAACAAAAAAATAAGAGGGTCAATTAGTAATACAGAGGGAAAAAAAAGAAAATTCATGTACTGGGTGAAAGAAAATATGAGTAATTCCTTAGATGTGAGCTAAAAAGAAAAATGAAGTGTGAAAACAAGGAAAAAAGCTGAAAAATGAAAAGAAAACACCCAGAAAAGCTTGAAATATGAAAAAGGGAGAATAAGGAGAAAATAACAAGAGTGGTTGGGCAAATGTGTAGAAAAATGTAGTTTCAAGGAGGGCCTTTGGTCACTATTTTCTGAAAATATCATACCAAAGCCCTCTAAGCCTACGTTACATGCCTAGAAAGTCCTAAAGTGATCCTAGTCCAATTGGTTGAAGGTCTGAGTCATGAGTATTGGGACAAGCCTATGGTATTAGTCATTATGCATGAATATCTTTTGTGAGAGTGAGTATTTTGCATAGTCCAAGATGAAATATGAAAATATCATTGAGTGTCAAGAATGGGACTTCTTTCTGTGAGGGCACTTGCATTGTATTATCAGCATTTGACTAGTTCATTGATTGTGGACTGTTGATAATACATTGTTTATCATAGTTGTATTTTCACATGCACCAGTTTGTATTGGTTTGCTAAATAGCTATTTGATCCTATTTTGAAATGTTGGTGTGAGCATCTGAGTTTGAGATGTATGTGATGTATGCCATTAAGTTGAGGTCTATGTGGTGTTGTATTGTCTATATAGATTGAGTCTGTAACTTGAGGACAAGCAACAATTTTAAATTGAGGGTGTTGATGTGCTACCAAAATACAATACTTTTGATGCTTAAAACATAGGATTTTGTGTATTATCAATGTGATATTTGTGGGTTTTAAGTACTTTAGGGTTTAGATTTGCAGGATTATAGGTTGGCTATAATTTGGGGTAAAATTGCAGAAGTTGTTAGTTTTTGTTGTTGCATGAGACAGTCTACGAGTCACAGAGGATTCTACAAGTCATAGATAGGTTTTGTGAGGATTTCCAGGGAGGGGCTATTTGCTGAACTTGAAGTCTACAAACATGCAGACGAATCGTGAAGTAGCATACGAATTGTAGAATACCTTTCGTGCCTTGAGGATCTAAGAAGTAGTCTTGCGGGAAAGTTACGAAACCCCCTTTACTGGTCGTACACCACTTTACGAGTCCTAAATGGGTGTCATAGAAGTGAAGTTCGAAATTCAAGCAGCTGATTACGAGAGCCCGACTACGAGCTGTAGAAGGCAATACAGTTCGTAAAGTGCATTCATGGAGTTTGCTGACCAGTTCTCCTAATTTGTTTAGGTTTTGTTTTTAATTATTATCAATAGGTCTTTTAGGATATTTTTCAAAGGCTCTCGTCAGTTTTCATTAGTTTTAGATTAAGTGCTCAGAGAACTCAATACTTTTAGATAGAAAATTATGGGAGAGTCTTTCTGAACTCTTGTGGTGTAATTTGATCTTCAAGCTTGTGATTTTCACTGACCTTGGATTTGCTTAGTTTTAATTTAATTGGGTAAGTGTTTAATTATGTCTTCTCAATTTAATAATCTCTTCATCAACACATAGTATGAGTAGCTAAATCCACAACTAGGGATGCAGGGACTATGAAGAACTAACAAAGTAAAACCGGATAATTCACAATTCTTGGAAGGTGTATATGCATGTATTATTTAACTCTCTTTGTTTGACATGTTTTCTGATAGTGATGAACATCAGAACCTGTATAGTGTTTACAGACTGAACCAAGGTAGTAATGAAGAGGAAAAGAGATTAATTAACAAGATTCAATTGATGTATTCTCATCTAATTAACCAAACTAAGACAAGGGGAGGTTGTACTGGGACTAATAGGTAATGGTTAGTAATGCACACTATGGAGATGGGTCAAGTTGCACAGTGAAATTCATCTCTCACCTTTGACTAAAGATCTTGGTAAACCTAAAATACCATCATGCATGCTATACACTAGAAAAGGATTAGGTTATCCGGTGACGTTGAGTTGGGGAATCATAGGGAACACAATAACCTAGTTCCTCTCTGTTATTGATTTTCCTCTTATGATAGTTAGTTTAGTTTATTTTCTCATTGATTATTGCAAACCCCTCCCCCCTTTGGGAAATTGAGTTGGTTAACTACTCGGATTGCATATTGGTGAGTTTTCTTGAGTCTACCTATTCCATGTACGATCGACCCTAACCTTGGTTAGGTTCTATATCTTGATAACGATCATTTTATGCTCTAAAAAGGAGGTGTAACTTGGGCAACATCAAGAAAAAGTTTGACGATGGGGTGGAAATTGATGATTCGTTCCCCAATGAGAGAGTATTAATAGTATCTCATGACTGATGTTCTGTCAAAATACAACACCTTTGATGCTTAAAACTTGAAATTTTATGTGTTCTTAAAGCGATGTTAGTTGATTTGATGTGTTTTTATGTTTGTTTTTCAGGATTACAGTATTTCGCATGATTTTGGGCTAAGTTTGCAAATGCTGCTATTTTTTCTGATCTATAACACACTTTACAGGCCGTGGAAGTTTTCACGAGCTGTAGAGTGGGGTTCATAAGTGAGATCCAGTAAAGGGGTGATTTTCTAAAGTTGCATCTATGAACTGTCAAACAAGTCCTGGAAAGTTGTATGAGTCGTAGATGAGGTTCTGTACCTTGAGGATCAAAATGTCACGACCCAAAATAGGGCCTAGACGTGACATAGCTGAGCATGAAGGGTCCCTAAACAAGTCTCTTAACTTATCATTACACATCATTGGTCGTGAAAGCATTTAAAATGACATAAAAGAGTAGAAATAGGGGCAAAAGGACTAAGGGGAAATCTTCCATAACATCATAGTCAAGAAACAAAAGAGTCAAGGCTCATATTATAGATACATAACATGTCCCACAAACACCTCTACTACATAGATAGGAGCGGGCAGCCAAGACAAAGCAACCGGGTTCACCCTCATAGTCAAATAGAACATAAAGAAGAGTGTCTCAATACATAACAAGAGAAACATAGACTAGGGTCCCCGAAATGGAGCACTCACCAACTAGATTGAGTAGCACCAAACTAGCCACATGGAGGAGGAGGAGGATCTACTTGGGTTGCGGTTCCTACATGGTTATATCATATAAAAAAGAGTATGCATTAGTACATTTGAATGTACTAAGTATTTAGTATGCAATGCAACAAGAAATAGGCACCTCAGTCAAAATGCATAACAATAGGCAATAGGCATAATATAACAACATGGTATGTATGATCAATGCATAAGTAAAATATGCTTAAGTAATTTATGCTCATATAGGATATTATATCGGTAGAAGATACCAAACTAGATTTCCAAAGTACAAACCCTTTGGTAGGTTAGTGATAATAGCACCCATCACCCTAGTGTGTGAGGTACAAACCCCTCATCAAGGTTACTTATGATAGCACCCATCACCCTAGTATGTGAGATACAAACCCCTCATCAAGGTTAGTGATGATAGCACCGACCACCCTAGTGTGTGAGGTACCAATCCCTCATCAAGGTTAGTGATGATCGTATCCATCACCCTAGTGTTTGAGATATTAACCCCTCAACTAGGTTACCTGGATTGAGCATGGTCGAATGCAAACACTTTATATGGAATATATCATATGCACAAGCTCTTTTCATCATCATATAGTCATTCATATCATATCTCATGTTTTGGACCTTCAATTCCTTAAGAAACCACATCCGAAAATTTTATCAAACATTTAAAGGATGTGTAATGCTAGTACAAAATCATGAAATATAGAGATGAAATCATGCAAGAAAATCCATTTTAAAACCATCAATCAACACCTTACAATACCCTCGAACAACATACATCAAAATCCCTCCTTAAATCTTACAATAGATCAAAGATTTATAGCTCAAAACATAGCAAAATAATCACAATTTTACATAGCTTTATCTTAATGTGCAGTGAATTTCATAATATGCAAGATCCATTTGTAAATCAACTTTAAATCATGAAATTTGAGTGAAACGAGACTTGGGTATCATGAGCGAAAAGAATCCATGAAAGAAACCCACATACCTTAGCTTTGGAAATTAGCTTGGTGAAGATTGAATATGGAGACTTGAAGCTTGAAGAAGAACCTTGATGCAATCCTTAAGATTGGTCTTAAGTTTTGAGACTTGAATTTAGGGTGAAATATGAGTCTAAGTGTTTGAGAGGATATTGGGGAATGTTAAGGATGATATATGGGGGAAATAAGGCTAAGTATAGGTATTTTCAAGTATGGGAACCCTTAGGCCCAAGACTTGAAAGTCTTGGACTGAAGTAAAAAAAAAAAGACCAAAATAACACTGCTCTGCATCATGAAAGGGACGCAGATTACTCATTAAAATTTGCATTTCTGCACATACGAGCTCTACGAAAATGGGCATAAATTCTTCATCCAAACTCGGAATAAGGCAAAACCAAGTGCATTGGAAATATAATTAAAGGAGAGTTAATTTAGTAGGTCATTGACCACCCATTTCTTTGTGTGCTAAGATATATGCCCCTTTAAATTGGACCCTCCTAAATCACATTTTTGTGATTTTAAAATTTTGATACAGTTGCTCTAAAATTTGGGTTAGACCCATTTTCTACTCAATTTTGCATGTTGAACAATAACATGAAGTTGTATTTGTGAAATAATGAATATATTTTTAGATATATGGAAATTACGATTCCGAACACTTCTGAGGCACATTTTCGGGCACTTTTTGGGGTCGTTTCACAAAAGTTGAGATTTTCTAAAAAGTTATCAGACAAAACCCTCTAAGATACATAAGTCTGAATACAGTCCGTAGAAAGGTCTCATAGAAGCTATGCCCAGATTTGAAGAATGAAGTCCATGAAGCCCCGATACAGGCCATAAAACCTAGTATAGCCCATAAGTCTGCTCGTATTGCCGGCTGAATCCAATTTTCTTATTTTATTTTGGACTCATATTTTAAATACTAAAAATTAAATTTTTTAGGTTATTTTCAGTAAAGAAGAGAAGAGAACGATCAGAAACCTTGAGAAAAGTGCTTAGAAACACTTGGAACATTATTTTGTGATTTTAATTCATATTTTGTCCTTTCTTGTGAAGAGTTAGGATTTCTAATTCTTAAATTCATCCTTGTAAGTTATCAATTATGTAATTCTATATGATGATTCTTGTATCTATAATGATAATGTATAGATAAATCCACGACTAGGGTTGCGGGAACCATGAAGGCCTAACAAGGTAAAACCCAATAATTTGTAATTTTTTTGAAAGTGTGCATGCATGTATTACTGATTTCACACACTTGTTCTAGCTTAGGATTACTTTCTACAAATTACGAACCCCCTCCCCCTCTTTCGGAAGATAAGTAGGTTAATTAACGCGAATTGCTTGAATTACTCTAAGTCTACCATATTCCTTGTGGGTTCAACCATAACCTTTATTAGGTTGTATATCTTCACAATGATTGCTTTAACCTTCAAAAAGGAGGTGTAGCTTGGGCAACATTAATGACTTGATACCAAGGTTTGTAAATTATGCAAACTATTTGGTTAGTGATATTGTGCCACCGGACTTGAATACTCACCAGTGTTATAAGTTTATGTCTGATGTGAGAAAGTTCTTCTAGGATTATTTGTTCGTGTTTCACGATTGTGCAAATGGGATTATTTGTCACTGCATTCCTAAGGTGGAAATGATGAGTATTTTAAAGGCTTGCCACTCATCCTTGGTGTGTGAACATCAGTGGAATTAGGACAGCATACAAAATCTTGCAGTGTGGGTACTGCTAGCCAACCATCCACCAAGATGCTCATGACTACACCAAGGCTTGTGATAGATGCCAGAGAGAAGGTCGTGTTTCCCGCAAAATGAGCTCCCTCTAAGCCTCATTATTGTGATCAAATTGTTTGATATTTGGCGGATAGATTTCATAGGCCCAATTGATAGCTCTCATGGGAACAAGTATATTTTGGTGGTTGTGGACTATGTATCTAAATGGGTAGAGGCAGTGGCACTTCCTAATAATGAAGGCAAGAGTGTCACAGCATTCCTGAAAAAAAACATCTTCTCAAGGTTTTGTTCCCCTCGGACAATCATCAACGATAGAGGTTCGCCTTTCTGCAATAGGTTGTTCGAAGCTCATTTTGAAAAAATGGGGTAAGCATCGGGTGGCAACACCCTATCATCCACAGATGAGTGGGCAAGCTGAGGTGTCCAATAAGGAGATTAAACAAATTCTATCTAAGACTATAAATGCAAACCGAACTGACTGGTCATGAAAGCTTAATGATGCATTATGGGCATACTGGACTACATTCAAGACTCCCATAGGTATGTCTCCTTACCAACATCTCTTTGGTAAAGCTTGTCACTTACCGATAGAGCTTGAGCACAACGCGAGGTGGGCTCTCAAAAAGCTGAATCTGGATTGGAATGATGTGGTAAACTCAAGGCTGACCCAACTCAATGAGCTTGATGTGTTCTTTTTGAAGGCATATGAGAGCTCAGCCCTATATAAGAAAAGGATGATGATGAATATAATCATCACATTGAGCATCGCTAGTTTGCACCAAGAGATCTGGTCTTATTATCTAACTCCAAATTGAAGTTGTTCCTTGGGAAACTCAAGTTCCAATGGTTAGGGCCGTTCAAAGTTTCACATGTTTTCAACCATAGGGATGTTGAGTTAGATAAGAGAAATGGCATAAAATTTAAAGTAAATGGCCTAAGAGTCAAACTATATCTTTCCAATGTTGAAGAAGTACCAAAAGTGGAAGCATCGACAATTGGTGAAGTCTGAGTACCCAAGTTATCTAAGTCGTACTGCGACACTAAATCAGACACTACTTGGGAGGAAACCCTAGATGGAGACTGGCACTTAGGTGACCAGGTATGTTCTTTTTTACCCTTATGTTTTGCTTTAGTTATATTTTATTACATCGAGGACAATGCAAAGATTTTTCGAGGCGGAGTGGGTAGTTATAGGCCTCAGTGAAGTCTGTATAACCCCTATAAATACCCCAAATTTTGAGTTCGAGGGGTTTTCTTGCTTGTGTTCTTTCCCTAAGGACATTTATTTTCTATTGAACTGGCATGTTTAGGATGTGTAAGTAGTATTAGAAGCATATTCTACTAAAGTTTGTGGCATATGTTAGTTTTGTGGAAAAATGATACCCATCAAAATTTTTTGTGTTAGGTAGTTTTGATAACAATCACGTGAACTCAGTAATTAATAGTCCTTGTTCTAATAAGATGAAGTTTAATTGTGATGAAAAACATGATTCAAGAGTCTGTGTTGATAGTGTTATCAGCGCCAAGTGTGTGTGAGATTCTTTGCAAACTTCTTATACTATGTTTCAATTCAGAACTTGTCCTGTTACTCTAACTAAGACTGTAGGTTAATTGGATAGAAAAGGATCTCAGTACATTGTTCATATTAGCCCAGTTGGCCTAAATAACCAACCAAATGCTTGACGTATCCCTTGATTCTAATATTTGAGCTTTACATATACCCTTTTCTTTGTAGACACCTAAGTACTCCAGCCTTTTTTGATGTGAAATCCTAGTTTGGCCCTGGTCTTTCTTTAAATATTGTGTATTTTGACTCAACCAAAAAGCCTAAGTTAAGGGTGGTAACCAAAAGTGGCCCTGGTTCATAGGTTGGATATTGTGTACCTCAACTAAGACCAAAAGCCTAAGTTGAGGATGGCTAGTGTAAGAAAAATCACACTAACTGGGGTGGAATGCATAAAAAGGGGGAAAATGTGCTATGGGTGCAAGAAAAATAAATAGATGCCTAAATAATGAGCTAAAAAGAAAAAGAATGTGAAAAATAAAAGGTAATGAGCCTAGAAGTTTGAGTAAGCACCAAGAAAGATTTGAAATAGGAGAAGGGAAGAATGAGTTAAAAATAATAGTGTTAGTAGGGCAAAAGTGTAGAACAACGTAGTGTCAAGGAGGGTCATAAGTCACATTGTTCCCGAAACATCATACCAAAGCCCTCGAAGTCTATATTACAAGCCAAGAAAGTCATATAGTGATCCTAGTCCAAGTAGTCAAAGGCTATAATCGTGTGTATAAGGACAAACATATGGCATTGAGCATAGTGTTTGAATATCGACTGTGAGTCTGAGTGATTTTGTTAGTCCTAGGCATCAAATCTGAAAATACTATCGTGAGTGAGATATGTGACTTATTTTGTGAGGGAAATTGAGTTACACTGTTAATTTTAGACTAGTTCAGTGAGTCTTATTTATCTGTGATTACCTTGCTTGTCATAGTTGCACTGCTACATACATTGATCTGCATTAGTTTGTTTGATAACTATCTAATATGCACTGATGTGGTAGTTTGGGTATCTATGATTGATTTAGAAATGGTGTATGCCATTAGATTGAGGTCTGTGGTTGCTACACTACTTATGTATATTGATTCCGTTTCTTGAGGATAAGCAATAATTTTAAGTTGATGTCGTTGATGTGCTACTGAAATACAACACTTCTGATGCTGAAAACTTGGAATTTTATACGTTCTCAAAGCGATGTTAGTAGGTTTGATGTGTTTTTATGTTGATTTTACAGGATTACAGGATTCGGTATGATTTTGGGCAAAGTTCTATAGAATTGAAGTTTTTGAGGATTTACGAACAATGCTACGGCACGTGGTTCAATCACAAGCCATAGGTTGGTCTCGCGAGGCAGATCCAGTCAAGATTCAAGTTTTAGATGTGCATCTACGAACTTCAGACGAGCCATAGATTTATTCACGAGTCATGGATACGATCGTTCCTGGAGGATCAAGATTTTGAAGAGTTTCAAAAAAGTTAACAGACAAAACCCTCAACATTTCATAAGTCAGAAGACGATCTATAAGAAGGTCTCGTGAAGTTGAAGTCTGATTTTGGAAATTGTAGAGTACGAAGCCCAGGTACGGGTCATGGTTCCACATACAATCTGTAACTCTGTCCGTAGAAGCTACTGAATCTAATTTTTCTATTTAATCTTGGAGTTGTGTTTTACTTATCATAAGTAGGTTTTTTTAGGTCTTTTGAGTAGAGAGATGCACGAGAGAGGTCAGAAACCTATTGAGAACTCATACTATCACTACCCAAACCTAGGGCCTAGGTGTTACAGGGCGCAATGGGAACTCGAAGGAACCTCAAGTAAGCCTCTTAGAACATCATTACACATCCTTGGTTGCGGAAGCAATAAATAAAGCATCAAGAGATGATACAGTGGGACAACTGGGGCTAAAGGAAACACACCTTCATATCATAGACATAAAGAACAATAGAGTCAAGGCTCTTAGCATAGATACATAACATGTCCAACAAACATCTCTACTACATAGATAAGAGCAGGGGCCAAGACAAAGTAACTGTGCTCACCCTCATAGTCAAAATAGACAATAAAGAAGAATGTCTCAATACATAGTAAGAGCAACATAGACTAAGCTCCCCGAAGTGAAGGAGGACTCACCAACTAGCTTGAGTAGTGTCGAAATAGCCACGTGGAGGAGAATGATCAACTTGGGCACCGGTTCCTACATGGTGAAATCATGTAGGCATAGAGTATGCGTTAGTACATTTGAATTTACTAAGTGTGTAGGATGCAATGCAACAAGAATCAGGCATCATAATCAAAATGCTTAACAGTAGGTAATAGCTATAATATAACAATATGTCATATATGATCAATGCATAAATAAAACATGCTTAAGTAACTCATACTAATATAGAATATCATATGTGTAGAAGAGACTAAGCTAGATTTCCAAAGTACAAACCCCTTGGTAGGTTAGTGATGATGCCGCCCTATCGCTTAGGTGGTAAAGCACAAACCCCTTACTAGGTTGGTGATAATGCCTTCCTATCACCAAAGTGGAGAAGTACAAACCCTTCCCTAGGTTGATGAGTACAAACCCCCATCTAGGTTAGCGAGATGCCGCCCCATCACTAGGTGGAGAAGTACAAACCCTTCCCTAGGTTGATGAGTACAAACCCCCATCTAGGTTATCCGGGTTCTTAGTCCCCCCGGATTAGGCATGGTGTAATGCAACACTTTATGTAGATTATATCATATACATAATCTCATTTCATCATCATATAGTCAATCATATCACTTCTCATGCTTTGGACCTTCAACTCCTTGAGAAACCACATCCGGACACTTTATCAAACACTTAGAGGGTGTGTAATGCTAGTATAAAACCATGAAATATAGAAATAAAATCATGCAAGAAAATCCATTGTAAAACCATCAATCAACACCTTACAACACCCTCAAGCAGTATAAATCAAAATCCTTTCAAATCTTATAATAGATCAAAGATTTATAGCTCAAAATATAGCAAAACAGTCACAATTTCACATAGCTTTTAACATAGTGTGCATTGAATTTCGTAATAATCAAGACCCATTGTAAATCAACTTTAAATCATGCAATTTGAGTAGAAGGAGGCTTGGGTATCACGGTAAAGAAACCCACATACTTTAACTTAGAGATGAAATTGGTGAAGATTGGAGATGGAGACTTAAACCTTGAAGAAGAACCTTGAAGGAGAACCTTAGCTTGGGATGAGGGTTTTAGACTTGAATTTGGGAGTGAAAATATGACTAAGTGTTTGAGTGAGTATTGGGAAATGCTTTGGGTAATATGAGGGTGAAATTTGGCTAAGTATAGGTAAAAACATGGTTGGGAACGTTTAGGCCTAAGACCCAAAAGCGTTGGACCAAGAGAGAAATCACTGGCAAAAAAATACATAGGTCCGCATTGTGGACCTATCGCGGAGGTAAAATTAACACATGTCTGCAACAGATGCACTTCGCAATGCTGTCGTGGATCGTTTCTGGAAATTGAAATTTTGAAAAAGTTTGAAATTATGATTCGATTGCTCTAAAGCTGGGGTTAGACCCTTCTCCCCCTAATTTTGGCCCCTTGAACAAGAATATGAAGTCGGATTTTCAATATTACACATGGATTTTAAGATATATGGAATTTAAAATTCTGGGCATTCCAAGGCACATTTTTGGACACCTTTACGGGTTGTTTCAATATCTCCCCATTGGGAACATTCGTCCCCGAATATAAAATAGACGTAAAAGACAAGAGTCATCATAAACAAATCAGCCTCAACAAGAATGAAACATCACATTTAAAACACCATTTTCAAAATCTCAACATACGTGTAAAATCATCATAACTTGTCAACTTAAACATGAATGCATATGAATGATATAAGGGCTGAAACATAAGACTTTTAATCACATTGGGGACTTAGAATTAGTACCTTAGGCTTGATGGAGTGGAAAATATAAGGATAACGTTTTTGCATATCCGCTTTGCCCTCCCAAGTAGTACTTTCAATTTGTTGGTTCCTCCAAAGGACCTTAACGGATGCCACCTCCTTGTTCCTCAATCTCTTCACTTGCCTATCTAAGATCTAAACCGGAGTCTCCTCATAAGTCAAGCTATCCTCAACAACACCCATAACATCAAGAGGCACAATAGCATTAGGATCACCAACACATTTTCTCAACATAGAGACATGGAACATCGGATGAACCAAATTCATTTCACTAGGCAACTTCAACTCATATGATACCTTGCCAACCCTCTTCAAGACCTCATAAGGACCAACATATCTTGGACTCAACTTCCCCTTTTTACCAAAACGGACCACACCTTTCATTGGAGAAACTTTCAAATAAACCCAATCACCCACCTTGAATTCAAGGTCTCTTCTTCTCACATCGGCATAGGATTTTTGACGACTTTGGGCCGTCTTCAACCTTTCCCTAATCATATTAACCTTACCAAGAGACTCCATAACCAGATTTGGTCCCATTAAAGACACCTCTCCAACCTCAAACTAACCAACCGGTGATCCACAAAGTCTCCCATAAAGAGCCTCAAAAGGAGCCATACCGATGCTAGAGTGGTAGCTATTGTTGTAGGAAAATTCAACCAAAGGAAGATGGTCATCCCAACTACCCCTCAACTCCAATATACATGCCCTAAGCATATCTTCAAGGGTTTGAATTGTCCTTTCGGCTCGGCCATCTATTTGAGGGTGAAAGGTCGTACTAAGGTGAACTTTTGTACCAAGACCCCTTTGAGAAGACTTCAAAAAGTATGACATAAATTGTGAACCACGATCCAATATGATGGATAAAGGAACCCCACGTAACCTGACTAACTCATGGATGTACAACCTTGCATACTCTTCAGCTCCATATGTTGTCTTAACAGGTAGAAAATGAGTTGATTTCATCATCCTATCAACCACCACCATCAAAACCTTTTCTAATCTTGGGAAACCCAACCACAAAATCCATATTAATAACCTCCTACTTCCAAGTGGGAATATCTATCTCTTGGGTTAGGCCACCCGGCCTTTGATTAGGCCACCCAGCCTTCGATGCTCGGCTTTGACATGGACAACTATGGCAACTGGTAACAAACTTGGCAATGTCCCTCTGTATGCCTGCCTACCAATACATATCCCTCATGTCTCTATACATTTTGGTGGAATCGGGGTGGATAGAGTAAGAAGAATTATGGTCCTTATCAAGAATTTTCTCCCTCAAACCATCAACACAAGGCACACACAACCTACCTTGGTATCTAAGGGTACCATCTCCCCCTTGGGAGAAGACCTCTACTTTACCCTCTTTCACCAAGGCCTTCAAATCAAGTAAGGAGGAGTCAAGATCTTACTTTGCTATTACTTCATCGATCAAAGAAGACCTAGACCCATCAACAACCACAGCACCATCATCACCAACCTCTTCCAACCTAACCCCCAATCTAGCCAGTTGATGGATCTCTCTAGCCATCTCCTTTTCACCACCATCAACATGGGCTAGGCTACCCATAGGAACCCTACTCAAAGAATCCGCCACCACATTTGCCTTACCCGAATGATAGTGCACATTTATATCATAGTCCTTGAGAAGTTCTAACCATCTCCTTTGCTTCACATTGAGATCCTTTTGAGTGAAGACATATTGGAGGCTCTTATGATCGGTGAACACATCCACATGCACCTCATAAAAGTAGTGACATCAAATCCTTAATACAAACACAACGGCGGCTAACTCTAGATCATGGGTAGGGTTGTTCCTTTCATGTCTCTTGAGTTGTCTTGAAGCATAAGCTATGACCTTACTATTTTGCATCAACACATAACCCAAATCAACCCGGGAAGCATCACAATACACCACAAATCCCTCAAGCCCATCTGGTAGTGATAATATACGAGTGGACATAAGCTTGTCTTTCAATGTTTGGAAGCTTCTCTCATATTCATCAGTCCACACAAACTTAACCTTCTTTTGAGTCAATTTTGTTATAGGGGAAGCAATGGAGGAGAACTCATTCACAAACCTTCTATAATAACCTGCTAGGCACAAAAAGCTCCTAATATCTTATAGGGTCCATGGTCTAAGCCAATTTCTAATCACATCGGTTTTCTTAGGATCCACTTTTATACCATCCCCTGACTGAAATGCCCCACACTTGCCTAGGAATGCCTCCATAATCATAGTTCCATTTTATCTCAAATCAAGGATATTTAAACACCCCTCCATGTAGCTGGGAAAGACCCTATGATGCAATTTTTAATCTGTCAAAATTTGTGTAGAATTTCACAAATACGACTGCATATTCTTATTCAGAGGGCAAAATTGAATGGAAAAATAAGTACCTATAAGGTATATTTTGTCCGTGCCAAGAAATATTATTATTGGTGAAACTTTGCAAAAATAGTAGTTGTACGGGTCTGCGGCGCAGACCTAACGCGGACTAGTTCAAAAATTTTCGAAAATTGTTCTTTTACTCT